>JAWQFJ010006585.1:77500-95000 GCA_034096865.1 Theodoxus fluviatilis | reverse complement strand
AATAGTTGTTGAATCAATGTGACAATTAAATGTTCTGCTGCTCTGAAGCTAAGGCACAGTCTGCTTCCATGCAGTTTTCTGGGATCAAAGATTGATTCCCTATAGTCAAATAGTTTGTTTATAGAAGTGAAAAAAGAAATCTAGTGAGAACATGTTGATTTTCCAATTCAGCAATATACAGAGAATGAGAACAGGGGGTTGACGATATTTGCATTCTCATTACTGCTGTGATGAAATAAAAGATGAATTAGACAAACTACAAAGACAAACGTGATTTCTGATTTGTAGTATAATTTTAACTATCTATCTGTCATTTTACTGTATCTCTCTCTCTCTCTCTCTCTCTCTCCGTCTGTCTCTCTTTCTGTCATCTCCCTCTATGTCTCTCTGTCTCTCTATGTCTTGCTCTGTCTGTCACAGGGTTGCAATCTGTCACTCCAACTGTTTTTGTGTGTAGTAGCTGCTATCACGACTGAAGTAGTAGCTACAGCGAAAAAAGGAATACACCTTCTACCACATGGACCGGAATTGTACTTGCTGCTGTTCGCCGACGACGTGGCACTTATGTCGGACACTGTCATAGGTTTGCAAAACCAGATTGATGCATTGATGTGCTCTGCTGCTATGTTTGGTTTGATCATTAACACAACTAAATCGAACACTGTTGTCTTTTATTTGGGCGGACCACTAGCTAGCCACGAAAAATGGTTCATTGGACAGCGACAAATCCAAACACGCAAGGATTACAAATATATCGGGGTCATATTTACCTCAAGGCTGTTGTCTTGCACATCACAAAATGACCTGTCAAAGAGAGCTAATGCAACAGTAGTGAAAAATCTTAAATCAATGCGAAGGGTGAGTTGCACATCTGTAAATATTTTCTTGAAACTATTTTATGCACAGGCACAACCAATCTTGATGTACGGGTCTGAAGTATGGAGACTGGATAAATGTGACTGTATAGAGAAAGCTCATTTATTTGCAATGAAGAAAGTATATAATGTGCACCTGAAGACTCCCTATGCATTAGTGTACGGTGTACTGGGAAGACTCCCCTTGCACATCAACGCAGCCATCCGTGCGATAAAATATTGGCTTAGAATTCTAAGAATGCCTCCCCATCGATATCCTCGAATGGCGTACGATATGATGTGAAACAGGGCACAAGGCTTCACTAGCTGGTCCAGTCAAGTAAAAAGAATCCTGTCAAAAACTGGTTTCGTCCACACTTGGGCAGAACAATCAGTAACGGACGAAAGGTCGTTCTTATGCACATTTAAACAAAGACTGATAGAATGTTTTGAGCAAGAGTGGTGTGAGAAAATGATCAACAGTCGATACAACATTTACCGAACTATAAAATCCGGTATATGCATGGAACCATATTTGCATTTCATAGACAGACAACTTTTCCGAGATGCCCTCACGAAATTTAGATTAGGGATTAGTAAAATCAATGCTCACAGGTACAGATATGCTTCAGAGGTAAATCTTACGTGTCCGGTTTGCACTGAAGAGGAGGAAGATGGTATTCACCTGTTATTTCAATACCCTGTGTATGAAGATCTAAGAAGTAGATATTTGAAACTTGATAAAGTTACACGAACTGATGATACCTTTGTCAAGTTGTTGAGCTCCACTGAAGAACAAATAATCAGAAATGTGGCTTTGTACATCTTCTTAGCTCTGAAACGTCGTGATACAGCGACACGACACACTATGTCTTACTAGAAATTTGTTACATTACCCCTTTGCAATGGGTTGGAGGCCTGGCGTTCGTTTGTTCTGTCTCTCTCTCTGTCTCTATGTGTCTCTATGTGTCTCTCTCTCTTTCTCTTTCTCTCTCTCTCTCTCTCTGTATCTGTATCTGAGATGTGTGTGTGTGTGTGTGTGTGTGTGCGCGTGTGTGTGTGTGTGTTTCATCTTGGGTCGTTGTGTCTGTTTATTCTATGTATCTTCATTATCGAAAAGAAAAATGTCGCCTTATCACTTTGCTTTAGGTTAAAATAAATTATAGCACATGAAGTGTATTTGCAGCAATTTAATAACTTTTTGCTATGAGGCAGGCTTTAATTTCCTCTGTACTCAAGAGCAGAAAACCAGTCTTTATATCTACGTCCCTGATCCGGCGTCTATCAGCTCTGAGTCAACCCTTCGCAGGAAAATCCGCCAGCACAAATCTAGCTGATAACGCTCCGTAGTCATGATGGCAGAGGGGAGAGGAAACTCCACATTGGAATCTTATCAGCCTCAACTGTGCCCACCAACGCTGTTTCAGCCCAGTCATATCTTTGCATGCTTCCTCCCACCCACCCCAACCCCACCCCCCACACAAACACTTAGAACGACCTCACTCTACCCCCCCTGGTGTAGACCTAAATAAGTCCTATATCCTTTTAAGTCTACCTCCATACCCACCTCCACCTTACCTACCCCCACACCCTTGACCTCACCAACAACGCCAACTCTCCACTCACGTTTGACCCTAACACACTTGTATAATATCGTTATGCGTACTTCGAATCATAACGTCGTCCTCGTCTCGCTCCCTATCCTCCTTTTCCTTACAAATTTCAAGTGTCGAGCTTTGCCCAAAATCACCTTTGATCTCAGTATCTTCAATCTATGCTATTCTCGTCCTACGACCAGCTTGAGTAGTTTCTTTTACGAGATATACTCGCTACTCTGTGGAATCCACTGCCTCATAGTTTGCAAAATTTAAGTTGCTCATTGTCTGTAGTCCCCTGTGTATTCATCCATGAGTGTGTGTGTGTGTGTGTATAAGTGTATATGTGTGTTTGTGTATGTGTATAAGTGTATGTGTGTTTATGTGTATACGTGTATGTGTGTGTATAAGTGTATATATGTGTGTATATGTGTATAAGTGTATGTGTATGTGTATAAGTGTATGTGCGAATGCAAGTATCTATCCCAGTCCAACAGATCGAGAGTGTGTTTCTACCTTTCTGCCTCTGTGTGCAGCAGGCGTCTGCCCTAGTATCTTTGCGCCTGTTCTCCCCCTCTCTCTGTCTTTACCCCTAACACCCACGCTTGACACACACGCACTACTTCTAAATTCTGTTTCAAAATACAATGCACATAATTGCATAGTTTGATGCGTCATGCATCAGCCTGGTTCTAGTCACCAGGGAATATGATATTTTCTTACTCACTGACTTGGGCATTTCAAACGGCAAGCGTCCACTTTGGATCTGACAATGACCCTGCACGTCATTAGTCATTTCTGGCATTTAAGCTGTCTTCTGCACGTGTTTCGATGTGAGTCACACCACAGCATTTCCTCGCAACACAATAGGCATGGGATAAACAAAAACGTTTAGGCGCTGATCGTGACTTTGTCTTCGTGGTGTTTGTTGTTTTTGCTTTGAACGGAGCTGACCATCACAGTTAGAAAGAATGCATTATATAGCGAGCAAATGCTTTCTGGAGAAATGACACCTGGGAAGAGCACCTATCAACTCATGCAGCCCCCAGAAGCTCTACTTCGGCAACTTCAGGTGTATACTTTGCAAAACCTGAATCATTTACAGCACTCGCACACACACGCACGCACACACACACACACACACGCACACACACACACACACACACACACACACACACACACACTCACACACACCGAGGCAGGCAGGCAGGCAGGCAGAGACGGAGAGAGAGAGAGAGAGAGAGAGAGAGAGAGAGAGAGAGAGAGAGAGAGAGAGAGAGACGCAGAGAGAGAGAGAGACAGACAGAGTCAGACAGAGAGAGAGAGAGAGAGGGAGAGAGAGAGACAGAGACGCAGAGAGAGAGAGATAGACAGAGAGAGAGATAGACAGAGAGAGAGAGGGAGACGGAGAGAGAGAGAGAGAGAGAGAGAGACGCAGAGAGAGACAGAGAGAGAGAGACGGAGAGAGAGAGAGAGAGAGAGAGAGAAACAGAGAGAGAGAGACAGAGAGAGAGAGAGACGCAGAGAGAGACAGACAGAGACGCAGAGAGAGACGCAGAGAGAGAGACAGACAGAGACGCAGAGAGAGAGAGAGACGCAGAGAGAGAGAGAGAGAGAGAGAGAAACAGACACATCGATGCGCAGACACACAGACACACACACACACACAAACAGAAACATACAGGGGCAGATATACTGAAATATATATTTTAAAACATGCAGACAAATGAAGAAATTATGATCCAAAAGTCAATGCACATGTATAGTTAAATTGTGCTTTAAGCCGTGCATGCACGTGATATTAAACAAAATATTTTCAAACACAAGAGTGACATATGGTTATTGTTTCACGAATGACATATTGCTCTCAGATATCCATCAGTCATCCACACCTTGGAGTGAGGCTGATATCTCTCCTTGTGAACGTGAGCATCGACATGATCACACAGCAGGTTCAGACGCGTGTTCAGGACTGTCAACCTGGTCCACGATGGTTCACCGAGAGAGATATGCGGCAAATCTGAAACCAATCCTCGCCTCACATGCACATGACATAAAAAATAGACATGTTCATAGCCCACACGGTCACGAAAATAATACATAAACACAAACTTCGAAACACACGCGCGCGCGCACACACACACACGCACACACTCACACACACACACACAAGCGCGCGCACACAAACACACACACACACACACATAACCACACACATACGCGCAAACACAGACACACACGCATACACATATTCACAAACACACACACACACGCACACACACACACACACACACACACACACACACACACACACACACACACACACACACACACACACACACAAACACAAACACACAAATACAGAGGCAGACAGAGACAGACAGAGAGACAGACAGAGACAGAGAGAACACATCAGCAGACAAGTCTATGAGAGAGAGATGTTTGTGCTCTAAGCCGTGCACGTACATTTTCACTCAAAGCAGCAACACTGCATGCGATGTTTCTTTCGATGATAAGACATCGTACAAATGAGTGAACGCTTTCACCTTTGACCTCCACATAATTTTGTACAGTCTGCAAGTATCTCCGTGTGGCAGGTCTAGTATGCTGTATTAGAGGCAGCGCGATCCACAGAGTGCAGAGTTCCAGCAAAGACCAGTGCATATATGATCTTTGGTTCCAGTCAATGATTGCCTTCTACAACTGTCAGTTTGATGGCAGCATTATCTCCTGTACAAACTTCGCTGTCCTCATTCCAAGCTGTAATCTCTCGAGAGCCATTCCTTTCACAAGTATCCCCTAATACTCATTCCAATGGCGTTTTGGGACTCGACGGCTTGTACAAGGGCGCTTATGTATCTACAATGGCTCTGTTGAAAACGATGGATGAAGTGACCACGTAGAAGACAGGAAATCAGCGGTTTTTCTATGTATTTCCAGTCATGTTCTTCTCTACGCCGTACTCGATGTTTTGGAAGGGCAAAGTCACGAGACTGCATTCTCAAAGCACTGTGTACAAGACAAGGTCCACAAGCACCTTCCTTGGCATGTCCATGTGTTTGTGATGTGTTTAGGACAACAGCTTGGTAACAGGCAAACGCGTCGTCATTACTTTAAATGGGCGAACAGCAAAGACATGTTTTCGCTGACTGCAATACAAGTTTCATACCTGGTGGATTTTTTTTCGCACCCCCGCACTCACGCCCACGCACACATAACTTTCTCGCTCGCGTGTGCACAGACAACACACACATACACACATACACACACGCACACGCACACACACACATACACACACACACGCACGCACGCACACGCACACACACACACACACATTCTCTATCTCTCCCACCCATAACTTAACTCCCGCCCCCGTCTCTCTCTCTCTCTCTCTCTCTCTCTCTCTCTCTCTCTCTCTCTCTCTCTCTCTCTCTCGCTCTCTCTCTCTCTCGCTCTCTCCCCCCCCCCTCACTCTCTTCCGTTTGTGGCTGTTAGTTATAATGATATTGGAGCAACTCTTTCAAGAGGAAAAATAGTTTTGGACATGTTTGAATTTCTACATCTGATCTATCTGAACAGGCATCCAAATAGGAAATAGTTCCACTGAGTTGTTGGCTAAGTGAAATGGATTATAAACAATTGCTTTAGCTTTTCTCGTTAGTCTGCCTTGAAAGTTTTTTTATACAAAGAAAATAGTTTGCATTTAATTATTTTCCGGCTGTTCATTTTGTTTATGCACATCATTAAACGGTTCATACTGTTTCTCGATTTGTATTTCCAATAAATGATGTAGAAATAAACAGCATCAATGCAAAGTGTAGAGTATGTGCAATGCTGTCAATGTAAATGGATATTCAGTCCATCTGGAAACAAAAGGCTACTTACGAGGGGTTGCTGACAAGTTCTCGGCTCAACCAAGAAGGAAATGATGTAGAAGCTCGAAACTTTAAAGTTTCAATGTTTGCATCATACTTTCACGGACTTCGGAGTTTTCTTCTTAAGAAATATTAACTTTATGACTGCTCGGAGTTCCACACTTGAAGAGTCCACAATTTTCTTTGATAAGGTTCATTCAATGATCTGAAACAAAGTCATTACTTAGCATTAAGATTCTGCAAATTGGCACTTTACAAAATGAAATAACACTATTTTCAGCTACAGTGGCAAAATAACGCTCAGAATTTGGGAAGTTGGTAGGGATGAGAACTTTGCAACATCCCCTCGTATAGTTGTGACTGGCATTCTACTGCATCGTAGCATTCTCTCTGTCAACAGCGACACATATCGCGCGGTGTACACCTAGTTTAGTTTTCCTCCTGCTGACAAAATCCAGTCATCAACTGAGTTGAGCCTGACGTTTGTTACCGCCAAACGTCCGCTAACCATACTGCATGTGTGACTAACATGTTATATCTCTGCACTCATCCAACTGTGCTCTGTCTGCACATCAAGGCACTTCACCATCTGTCACACCGTTTTATCGTCAATGCTGCATTCTGCAAAAAGTCTAACGTGTGTGGTTCAGTCGAGTCTTCCTTCCTGCGAAGAGCCTTCCATTGCCATTGAATGTATTCTTCTGCGAGCTTTTGACCCCCCCCCCCCCAAAAAAAAAAGAAGAAAAATTAATACTATAATGAGGACAACGTATCTTGAGCTCTGTGGCAGAGGGGATAGCGCACCTGATCTGCAGTCGGTAGCAGTTTGTGGTGCGCCGTTCGTAGCTGTGCGGATCATAGAGTTACGTCCTTGAGCAAGATGCTTTATTCTCATCAATTTACCACATCCAGGAGTAAAGTAGGTAGCTGTGAAGGTTGAGCTGGAAATCTTGAAAGTTAACATTAGCGCGCTCATTCACAGCCTGGTTGCATGTTTCCAAGGGAGTTGATATGGTGTTGGTGTGCAGCCTGGTTGCATGTTTCCAAGGGAGTTGATATGGTGTTGGTGTGCAGCCTGATTGCATGTTCCCAAGGGAGTTGATATGGTGTTGGTGTGCAGCTTGGTTGCATGTTCCCAAGGGAGTTGATATGGTGTTGGTGTGCAGCTTGGTTGCATGTTCCCAAGGGAGTTGATATGGTGTTGGTGTGCAGCCTGGTTGCATGTTCCCAAGGGAGTTGATATGGTGTTGGTGTGCAGCCTGGTTGCATGTTTCCAAGGGAGTTGATATGGTGTTGGTGTGCAGCCTGGTTGCATGTTTCCAAGGGAGTTGATATGGTGTTGGTGTGCAGCCTGGTTGCATGTTTCCAAGGGAGTTGATATGGTGTTGGTGTGCAGCCTGGTTGCATGTTCCCAAGGGAGTTGATATGGTGTTGGTGTGCAGCCTGGCTGCATGTTCCCAAGGGAGTTGATATGGTGTTGGTGTGATCAAATGAGTCGCCCGTTGACCAGGGAGTAAAAGTATGCGGTTTGAGCATCCATCAAAGGATGGAAAGTTGTATTATTTAAAATGCACATTTACCTTTACCTGATTCGTGAATGTGACATCTTACTGTGTTTTAGAATCACATAGACGGGACGATTTTCTACTTTACTCTTGCTGGGATCTGGGGGTGATTATTTCAGCTCTCCAAAATCTCGCCCACTCCGATGTATCCAGGTATGAAGTCGGTTTGGATTCCAGGCTCACGGTCTTAAGGCCCCCGCCCCCGCCATCTCTGCCTAGCGCGCCTGTCACCGGCGACGAATGACTGGGCGACATGCACAAGCCATGCTGGGACACTTTTTGCTGCGTCCCACGCGAAACAATCCCTTCATCGTAAACTCATATATTCCGCGAACAGCCTTATCACGAGCGTGAAACGAATGACCTCAGCTGCGCATTTCAGTCCATGAGCATCTATCAAGCCATTCCTTTTCAAGATTTTGAATCGGCTGCAGTTGCCCTGCATTTTAGCGTAGGTGCCGCCCCCCAACACCCCAAGCCGGGTCCTCCACAGGCAGCGTGAGCGAGAGGTGGCGTTATCATTCTGTCCACACGCTCCCCACTCCGGGACGAGGCCGAGGTGACGGACGCTCGTTATCGAGGGTTTGCAGGGAACCCGGGACAACATGGCGCTCGCAAGCAGGTGCAAATGGCGCTGGCTGCAGCCCTGTACCGTTCTCTTTGGGCTGCTTCTGTGGACCATTCATGGTAAGTTGACAGTTAAAATGTCTCTGTTTTAGAAGAGTTGCGATTGTGTGACCTCCACGTGTGTGTATACAAGTCGAGCGCGTATGACCCAACGAACAGTTCTCCATTTATCAGTGTCTTGCTTTTGCGTGGTCTCCATAGTGGGGAGCTTCATGGGACAGCAGAGAATGGTGAGAGCGTATTGACTTTTTGGCGGGAAGTTGACGAACGTGTCTTTCCTGTACCTTTCTTTTGATTTTAACACAGCCGTAGCGTATCATTCAATGAGTATACGTTGAGCATGGTTTGTCCAAATATGCTGAATGTTTCTCATTTCATCTCCTCATAAGAAACAGTTTTACACATTGTGCGACTATTTCGTCTTTTGGGGGAGGAGAAATAGCACCATAGGTATCATTCGAAAATGCTTGCCTTATGCTTCCAAGTAATCCAGCGTTTTGTTGTATCATGAATAAGGGAATATACATTGTTCTTATTGTAAACCTATCTTTTACTCCTCTTACTACGGAAAAATGCTAATAATTCAAACACGTCTGAGAAGTATATTTTCTTGTTCTTTGCTATCTCTTTCTTGTTTCTCTAGGAACGTCGTCAGAACTTGAAGAAACCATTGCATATTATTGTATTGAGGTGGGACTGCATAAGTCACAAATGAGCAATGTCATGGACGTGATTCATTGATACATATCTAATTCAAGCAAATGATGTGGCTTTTAACACCAAGAAATACTTCACTGCAAATGCACCCAGAAAGGGCATTGCCTTTTAGCCAATTAATTTTATTGTTGTGCCTTTGCCGTGTGAAAATGGTCACGTTACAGTAAGTGAGGAAGGAAGAAACTCCGTGGTGGGAACAACAATGCCCGATATGGGAGGTCTAGGATCATTAACCACAGTCATTCGTCGTCATCATCATCTTTATGATCATCATCATGAGCATTAGCATTAACATTAGCAGCAACAGCAGCAGCAGCATAATTTCCATCGTCATCATCATCAACAGCAGCAGCAGGAGCAGCATAGACAACACAGCAGCAACAACAAAATAAACAACAGCAACAACAACAACAGCAGCAACAACGACGAATATGACGACGACGACAAGAACAACAGCTTCGACATTAACACCAAAAGCATCAGCCGCACCATTACTACTACAGCCAGCATCATAACAGCACCATCACCATCGCCGCCTTCCTCATCACGCTATCAACGTCAGTGTTATCACCATCATCGTCGTCATCATCATCATCATCATCATCATCATCATCATCATCATCATCATCATCATCATCATGGTGAGAATAGCTGTCAAACTGAGATGGTAATGGAAATGTCAGCCTCTTTACTCATGGTGAAAGCATAGACAGTTGAATCACCTCGCACATCTACATCGAAATGGATGTTAAACGGGTTACATAAGAACAATCATGGTACCAAGTACAGTTCGGATTGACGTTATAGTTTAACAACATGTACTGAAAGGTAATGCGTATGCGAGACCTTGTTTTGCCTATAGATATTGCTCAGGACGGGATCGGGCTTTTGCCATTACTCTGAACTGTGTACTCTGCGTGGGTTACCCGCATGGAAGGGTCCATCGCGTGGATGATACAGCTGGCGAACTGTCGCAATAGCGACGTTCCTGAAGTGACAGCGTGTGGGCCTGGCACTGATAAAGCTAATCACTGATAGCGAGTGCAAGCACAGACCTGTGGTGATCCACCATTAGTGCACCTGCTCATACAGGGTTGCATTTTCAAGAGTCAGCATGGGTTAGTCAAAGACTATCAGGGTAGATAGGGCAATTGTGACTAGAAAAAAGGAAGGAACACGTTTGGAGTCGAGAGATAACTGTTCACGTAGGAAAACCTGCTCGACATTGAGTGAATTATTTCAGTAAATAATGTGAGCATTGAGTGAAGGTTATGAAATCTGCATGATTGTTTCTCTCTAAACACGTTGAATTGTCTTTAACTTGCAAATAGGTGGGTTTTCTTTAAACAGTATTTCCTTTTAAATGTTCTTGTGATTGTGTATACATGTAGGTTTACTGTTTAGTTTGATCTTCGTATCTGCTTGGTTGAACGTGTAAAAAGCTCAAAGTATTGTCTTTAAGAACAACGAAACATTCTTATTTCTCTTCTTTTCTCTTCTTTCTCTCAAAACCGTAACATTTAAAAGACTGAACCAGGGGACACCGTCTTTGAAAAGTCAGAGGACATGTATTAAGATCAAGAGTAGAAAGGAGATAACAACCACGTCTGCTGTGGCAACATCTGCATCTTTCTGTGAACCCGAGTCAGTAGTGACTCTGGCACAGTTCGCAATGAATGAGTAATAGACTTGACCTTTCGCATTACAGCATTGCGCCAAAGATAGTTCGTTCTGATACTATTTTTTCTCCACTTTTTACAGAAATCATTCAGATGTCAAAACTGGTTTCCATTTTAACACAAACATGTTATTTTATCGAATAAACGCTTGTTTATTGCCTCAACAAAGGTAAGTTATGAGTTTTGTGCGAAATAGTCTTAGATCTACATTAACGGCGTATGTCAGGGAGCAGATCGGTATCCCACAAGCCTCTCGTTTGACCCTCATTTGAATTTTTCGGACGAAATCCTTTCATCACGTGATGTCAACTGTGCTAGAGACTTTTGCCGGCAGGCAAAGTCTTTAGTGGACTAGAATGCATCTGCACTGGCAAGCTGTCGTTTGCATAGCCGCGGGAGAATTCTTTTTCCCCCGTTCATTTCCACAAGTATACATTTTTGGGAGTTTAAAAGTATAGATCTAAATTTGTTTCGTGACAAACTTCATACAAGTAGTCTGTTACGATACTTTTTACTATTCAAATATAAGATCTGGTCACCATTTAGTTTAGCACTCCACACCATCTTTATCGAGAGTAGATTTAACAGTATTACTTTTCATTCAAATTTTGCCTGCAAGTAGGGCTCGCTTATTTTGTAAATCGATGTTCAGAAAACAAACATAGGACAAGATAGTTGCCTAGTTGTGTGTGCGTCACGATGAATCGGGGAGCATGCCGTAAATTCTTCCGCAACAGCGCAGAAAACCGCTGCTGTGAAGATACTGCCACAGCGCACACCCGCTAACTAGGCTATGGTAATGATAAATGGCTGACCATAGGCTTGTTCAGGAGGTGAAGCGCTGCAAAGCACTGCACAGCGCTGCATGTGATTCACTCCTGAACAGCAATTTTGGGGCGTGATTCACTCAGTGCTGAGCAGCGCTGTGCATCACAGATCCGAGGTGATTCAGACGATTTTCAAAATGGCGTCTTCGATCCCGCACTGGCCGTCGATGCGTAAAATAACCCTCAGAAACATCATTTTGGGACTGGAACGGGCTTTATTTGCCCCAAGCGCTCTGTATGCGCAAGTAATGGCAAGTAAGGACGACACAGTAGTGGAATTTATTCATGCAGAATACATTTAAACGTGCATAAACGATGTCTGTGGCAAAGAAAACACTTTCTTAGCGTCTATCAACACAACATGGTGCGCAGAAGATTTACCTCCCCTTTAACAAGTGAAGCGCTGCACTATATCTGTAGGTGTTCAGGAGAGGCAAAGAGAGCTCAATTGCCAATATTAAGCGCTCATTCAGCGCTTCGTACTCCTGAACAAACCTCATGTGTGCATCGCCCAAAAGTTGTCAGGCAAGCGGGCAAGCAAAGAAGCAAATGACCAATCATTACAAAACCGCTAGCATGCATATTAAATGGTGCGCGCCAGCATGAACACACACGCTCGCGCGCGCGCACGCACACACACACACACACACACACACACACACACACACACACACACAACCACAACCACACACGCCATGGGTGTGCTTGTACTAAGAGGAGTTTTTGTCTTAGAAGGAGCGCAAGGTGTGATATACGAGCAAATATCGAGAAACAGGGTTATTTAAACAAAGCATTTGAGTATCGCGTTGCTGGAGCCAGTATGGAGCCACATAACCAAGCACAGTATTTGGCTAACCTGTTTCTATGTCCCATAGTTAGGCCTCTACTGATCTTATGTAAAAGATTCAGGCTAACGGAGCTAGCGCGGGCTAGAGTTCCAAGCTGCCATACATTACACTGTACGCATATAATAATAAGAATAAGAATAAGAATAAGAATAATAATGAGGAGGAGGAGGAGGAGGAGGAGGAGGAGGAGGAGGAGGAGGAGGAGGAGGAGGAGGAGGAGGAGGAGGAGGAGGAGGAGGAGGAGGAGGAGGAGGAGGAGGAGGAGGAGGAGGAGGAGGAGGAGGAGGAGGAGGAGGATAATAATAATAATAATAATAAAATAAAAATAATGATGATAATGATGATGATGATGATGATGATGATGATGATGATGATGATGATGATGATGATGATGACGATGATGATGATGATGATAATAATAACACCAATAATAATAATAATAATAATAATAATAATAATAATAATAATAATAATAATAATAATAATAATAATAATAATAATATTATTAACAATAATAATAATAACAATAATAATAATAATAAGGAGTATTTATATAGCGCTTTCCGTGCACAAAGCGCTTTACAAAGTTTAAAAAGAACATAGCCACACAAGCAAACAACAAACAACTATAGCAACAAAAAGGCAAGATAAAGCCGCAAACAGACAACAATCGTGCAAACATACATGCAAAAACTGAAAAAGCAACAGAAACATAGAAAATCAACATAAGCACACAAGCAAATAAGGCAAAGCAGCAAACAGATATCAACCATGCAAGCAAGCAAGCAAACAACTATAGCAACGAAAAAGCCGGAAACAGAGTCATGCAAGCATAGAACCAAATAACCATAGCAACATAGAAAAAGAACACAAAAACATACACACAAGCAAGCAGATTAAAGTAATACATACTGACAAGCAAGACTAGACAGAAGGCACGCACCTGATCAAAACAATACCACAAGTGTGAACATTACTGATGCAGAGGTTTTTCAAAGCGTTGTGTGAAAAAGAGGGTTTTGAGGTTAGATTTAAAGGAATCGAGATCTTCGCAATGTCGGACTGAGCGGGGGAGAGAGTTCCATGCGACGGCAGCAGAGTGAGAAAAAGCTCTTCCGCCGTGCTGATCGCGTGTGTAGGGTTTGATATAAAAAGTCTAGTATCAGAGGATGAGCGGATTGTTCTTGCGGGGCTGTATAGTTCGAATGGTTGTGAGAGGTATAGAGGAGCAGAGCCGGTGATTATGCTGAAACAGAGGCAGCAGCACTTGTATTGGATCCTAAGGTCTACCAGGAGCCAATGCAATTTCTTCAACAGGAGGGTACAAGACTGGGTTCGTGGGGCTTTGCAGACAAGACGGGCAGCAGAATTTTGAACACGTTGAAGCGGAAGAGTTGTAGATTTGGGGCAACTAATTAGAATCGAGTTGCCATAGTCCAGCCTAGAAAGTGTGTATGATGTAACTAGTGTTTTGGTGGCGTCTTCTGTGAGGTAGGGGCGAATGGAACCTATTCTTTTTAATTCTAAGTAAGCGGCCTGGCAGACGTTTAGAACGTGTATCACGGACAGAGTCTGAGAAACCAAAAGTGCCGCCTCCTAGAGTGATAGAAGGAGGGAGAGTGAGGGAGATAGAGAGTGAGGGTTTGGTGAAACGGATGGCTTCTGATTTCTCACAGTTTAGTGTCAACTTGTTGCTGGATATCCAGAGTTCAACGTCAGCAATACAAGACTGCATTGAAGTGGTCATCTTGTCATATTCTGAGGAAATGGCTGAATTCTGAAGCTGAGTGTCATCTGCAAACATTAGTAGAGTGGAGGGAATGGGGTCAAGGTCGCAGGACGTTTGGCAGACTTCATTATGAGTTTACGTACAAAATCTTCCGAGACTGTGTCAAAAACAGAGAATGGATTACCGGCAAAAGTGTCAACAAAATCAGGCACATGGTCTAACTGCGGAAAACTGTCACGAATGGACACAATCTTCTCAGAACAGTACTCTGAAAAAACATCAGGAAGCTTAGACATGTCATGTACAGTTGGAAGAATGACTTGTTTTGCCCTGCCAAGCATGGTGTTAACCGTGTGAAACAACTCTTTAAGGAGAAAGACGCAGTGACTTTAGATGAATAGAAAGCAGAGTATGAGCTTTACAATCATCAGCAGCAGCAGCGACAGCAGCAGCAGCAGCAACAGTACCATCATCGCCAATACTTATTTTATTCTTATCCCCCACTTTATTCAATGCATTTCACATGCACATAATTATGTTTTAAAATGTTTACAATTATCAAACATAAGTGAGTGCATGCACACACACACACACACACACACACACACACACACACACACACACACACACACACACACACACATGCTCTCTTGTTCACCTGTGGCTTCATACTCAGAACTCCGCACCTTTGTATGGATTGCTAGAGGGAGGTACCCAGCATGGCCAGGTGTCCACCCCACACCCACCCACCCCCCTCTCTCTCTCTCTCTCTCTCTCTCTCTCTCTCTCTTTCACTCTTTCACTCTTTCTCTCTCTCTCTCTCTCTCTCTCTCTCTCTCTCTCTCTCTCTCCCTCCCTCCCACTCTAAGGCGATCAGAGAACAACCCCAGGTTGCAGTCAATTACAAAAAGTAAAGAACCTGGACTTGAATAAAACGAAATGAGCAAAAATAGGCATGAGTGCCTGCGATCAACAATGTTCATGAGAGAAAAAAAAAACTTTTCTTCACAATGAAATTACTGTTTACACCCCCACAGGGAAAGGTCAATTCCGCATTTGATTAAATTTAGCAGAAAATGTCGAATTGCAGATTACAAATCCCTGGAGTTTTCATTCCTTGAATTAAGATTACTTTCCACTGATGTTTGTTTACTTGCTTACGTTTTATGTGCACTTCTAATGTTCCTGATACATAGTCCGCACTAGTAGTTATGCATATGTTGTTCGGAAGTTTATTTCAACTTGAAAACCAGGGAATTCTAGGTCACTCTAATACTACTAGTAATTTGCACGATGCGATAGTTTTAACAACGTGACATCGTTTACAATTTGAGATTTTCCTTTAAAGTGTGTGTCAAGTCTCACATTCGGATAAAAGAGATGGAAAATCATTAAACTCTGGCATCAACACGTCCTTTTGTGTGTTTCTTTAATACTTAATCTGATGAAAGAGGATACTAGCGCGTTACTCTGTGTGGGGAAGAGATCGAAATTCCAATGTAATGTTTGCTTCTGAACATATGCATGTCTTCCCAGGATTCCTAAGACAGGTTAAGCTGCAAGTGTTTGCTTCTGGGTACAAAATCCTTATGCGGCAATTTTTGGCTGCTGCGTACAAGTACATGTGGTTCTTCTCTAGAACTCTAGGGCTGGTCGTTCTGCAACTATTTTGCTTTTTTACACAAGTGTTTCTTGCCATGAGTAGGAGATACACTTGTTTACTTCTGAGCAACATATCTTGCGAGGAGCCCTAGGGCTGGCTGTGCTGCAACTGCTGCATTTGTGTACAGGATGCTTGGGCGGCGATTCTCTGATTCTGCATGCATGTAGCTGTTCCCCAGAACTCTAGGGCTGGTCATGCCGCAACACAATGCTTTTGCACGCAGGCGTCTCCTGCCAAGGACCCTTGTTTACTGCGGATGGTGGAACCAAGCTTATCGACTACCAAACGGCCACAAAACATAATCTGCCGCACCCCATCCTTTTCTACGGCCAGAAGTATTCCGACATCTACGTAAGTATTTCTCCTGAACTTGTAAGTACATGATTATAACTGCTGCATCACAAATAAATGTCGTAATCCCGAGGAAAGATTCTATGTGACACTTTGTTACTTAAATATTTTGAGGTGTATGTTTGAGGGGGGAATTCAAATCAACGCCAATTCGCTGTCTTGCTTTTACAAAATGTTCGACCATCTACATTATTATTGCACGGTACAGGAGACAATGATTTTTCTGTCAGTCAGCATCCGCTTTGTCATCTCTATGATCCCTCAAAATAGAGGGAGGATGTATCTATCTACATTCACTCGAGCAGATTGACCTCGAGCAAGAAAACTGTGTGTTAGTTACAAGAAAACTGCAGACATTAAGTGCAGGCTTTGAAATGAAGGGCCGCTTGACTTAAACTCTTGACAGCCGAAGCAAGGGTAGTGCGATATTTGTCGTTTGAATTCCATTCTTCCTTATTAAGAGGAAAACAGAACTGTTGGGGAAAATGAACCGAAGGACACTGTGAGTGATTCGCTCGTGCTCACAGAACCCCGATATCAAAACTCATGCACACTTGCAATGTCGCTTTATCAGTGGCTTGCATGGCTTAGGCCAGTTGTAAAAACTTCCGCCGTTGAAAACACAACCACATAGAACTGTGTTCTTACCAATAATAGCTGCATGGTGAGTTAAAAGCTTTTTGCGTGCTACACGAAAGTGATGTAGCCAGAATGATGTATTGTACAGAGTTTTAAATGACACCATGATTTAAGTAGGATAGATACACACAGATAAAAACAATCTTCATTCAAGGAGCAATTATATTTTGCTTTAGAGTGCATGCTATGTGTATGCCAAATTATATATAGCTTTTCAAATATTGAAAGGATGAACGTTGTGCAATGTTTTAGAAGGTGCTTACAGATGTTCTGTATTCTACAGTTTCTGTCAAAACAAGGTATACGACATATGTTCAGTATTGTGTTTTTCAATATTCGTCCCTGCATGATTAACATTAGTGGATATCATATTGTTTTCTAGAAGAAATAAAAGCTCCTACTTGATGTTATGGAAATGGACATTGACTTTACAACTGCAAAAGACCTTTCTCACGAATAACGCTGACGACCTTCATGATCTTTCAGGTCAGCAAATCCTTAGAAAATTACTGTGAACTTTTGGGTTACAGG
>JAWQFJ010006585.1:70000-72500 GCA_034096865.1 Theodoxus fluviatilis | reverse complement strand
CTGCAATGTGATGACATCTAATTATGAATATGTTGTAGGCATGCATGTGTCAAATTACCTAAAGGAACACTTCATAAAATTCTCCAAAATATATTTTTTGCAATAAAGTACATCAACACATTCAGTGCACACCAATGACTGAAGCAGCTCCGAGACGAAAAGAATCTCCCGTTAACTTTGACATGATGGACTATTTCATTACCACGACCTGCTCATGTCTTACCTTACGTTGAATATATGGTAAGAAAATATTGCAAATTGTGAACCCATTTTTCATATGTGGAGCTCATAGGAGAGTGTTGATGTTTCTATTTAACTTTCTCCAAAATGCACGACGATTCACAGCAGTGAGTATTTCATCCACATTTTGCAGCTTCAGGGGCCGCAAGCATTTCGGGGTTGGTGTTTGAAAAATTAAGTATCCAACAGAACAATCAAGAAATGAAAATGAAACGATCTGACATTTCATCAAATAAATAAAGTTAGTGGAAATGTGCACGAATCAGCACTGGAAACTTGCGCAACGCCTTGAGTGGACTAAGTTAACAAAGACTGGAAAAAGTTCGGGCGATCCGCAAGAATTGTGGGTCTTATATGTTTGGCATATCATATGTTTTAGAAGACTGTTCAAGTCTATAACGCCATTTGCTCGTTAATCAGTTTGGCTTCTTTTAGGACTTGTCATCATGAACATGGGACTCTCCGATTTGTGCTGCCGCCCTTTGCATTACCAGATTTCATTTCCTGCATTCAGGCTGGCGTCAGTGGTGGACAGAACCGAGATCACGTGCTCTTGCTGCCTTGTCAGACCAACGACTGCTTCTACACGCATTCGAACGACCTTCCTAATATCCAAGGCACTGACGTCAAAGGCCGTTTTCTCTTCTTGGTCTCCAGAACCGCCCCCACCAGAGGGGGCTGTGTGGACATCGAGACCCGCTATGAGCATCAGACCTGTACGTTGTGACCGCAAGGTGTCATCTCTGTGGCGCACGCGCGTGTGTGTATGTGCGTGTGTGTGTTTGTGTGTGTGTACGAGTATGCGCGTGTGTGTATGTGCGTGTGTGTGTGTGTGTGTGTGTGTGTGTATGTGTGTGTGTGTGTGTGTGTGTGTGTGTGTTTGTGTGTGTGTGTGTGTGTGTGTGTACGAGTATGCGCGTGTGTATGAGTGTGCGCGTGTGTACGAGTGTGCGCGCGCGAGTGTGCATGTTGAAGGTGTGTGTGTGTGTGTGTGTGTGTGTGTGTGTGTGTGTGTGTGTAAACGTATGTGGGTGTACATGTGTGTGTGTGTGTGTGTGTGTGTGTGTGTACGAGTGTGCGCGTGCGAGTGTGCATGTTGAAGGTGTGTATGTGTGTGTGTGCGTGCGTGTGTGTGTGTGTATGTATGTGTATGAACATGCGTGTGTGTATGTATGTTTGTGTGTATGTTTTCGTGTGTGTGTGTGTATATGAGGTGCAAGTGTTGGTTCTTGTCTTGATGTGTGGATGTATACAGAGAATCCTCTATGGAATTCGGTGAACAGTTTCTTCTTGCACCAAAGCTGGACACAGGTCCCCTGGCTGGTTCAGGTTACATGAAAACAGCGGTGCATGATGGGAGCTGCCTCCGTGTGAACTGAGCACCAAATGCCATGCCTCCTGAGAGTCTGTTGGTAGCTTAGAGTCACCTCTGAGCTATCCGGGTACCTGTGAGGGTGGCGAGGGCAGACTGCAATGCCATTAACCCCTGACAGCGGGTCAGGAGCCAGCGTTTGGTTGGAATACACCCGAGGGAGTGGAGGGAAGAGCGAGTGGGCGAGCAAGCAAGCGATCGAGCGATCGAGCGAGAGAGAGAGAGAGAGAGAGAGAGAGAGAGAGAGAGAGAGAGAGAGAGAGAGAGAGAGAGAGAGAAGGGGGGAGTGGGGAACAGAGACAGACAGACTCACACACACACACACACACACACACACACACACACACACACACACACACACACACACACACGCTCCCATTTACACAGAAAGATACACAGGCAGATACATAGGCAGGCAGGCAGGCAGGAAGGCAGGCAGGCAGGCAGGCAGGCAGACAGAGAGAAGACATACAAACTGACTGACTGACTAACAGAGAGACAGACAGAAAGACAGACAGAAGGACGGACGGACGGACGGATAGACGGACAGACAGATGGACAGACAGACAGACAGACAGTCATACAGACAGAATAACAGACAAGACAGACAGACAGAATAACAGACAAGACAGACAGACACACAGACAGACAGACACACAGACAGACAGACTGACTGACTAACAGAGAGACAGACAGAAAGACAGACATACAGACACACACACACACAGACACACACACACACACACACACACACACACACACACACACACACACACAGATAGACAGACACATACAGTCGCACAGACAGACAGGCACACAGACAGACTGACTAACTGACTAACAGAGAGACAGACAGAAAGACAGACATACAAACTGACTGAATAACAG
>JAWQFJ010006585.1:47500-65000 GCA_034096865.1 Theodoxus fluviatilis | reverse complement strand
CCTTTTATTCTCTCTCTTTCATTATATCTATTTCTTTCATTCTCTCTTTCATTATATCTCTCTCATTCTTTCTCTCTATATATCTCTCTATCTCCATCTCTCTCTTTCAGTCTCTCACTGTCATTCTCTCTCTCCCTCTTTCACTCTCTCTCTTTCACTCTCTCTCTCTTTCAGTCTCTATCTTTCTCTTCCTCTATCACTCTCTCTTTCACTCTCCCTTTCTCTCTCTTTCACTCTCCCTTTCTCTCTCTTTCTCTCTCTCTCTCTTCTCTCTCTCTCCGTCTCTCTCTCTCTCTCTCTCTCTCTCTCTCTCTCTCTCTCTCTCTCCCCTTCCTTCATTTCCTCTTCATACACTTCCCTCTCTTACCCCCATTCATATCCTCCTGTTTCGTCTCGTCCCTCTCCCTGGCTGTCTGAGAACAGTGTTTCTGACAAACATTGTTTCTAGCTTACTGCTTTTGTCATCGCCACCACCACCGTCATATCGAGTCAGCTATAAGCTATACAATAAGCATGCTCAGCAAGTCAATGCAAGTTCAGTACTAAGCAGTGCCATACCATTAGGACACACTCTTTCTGTGTGGTTTGTACATCAATGCTATCTTTTCCTTATATGACATCGTTAATTCCTGCCTTGAAGATAAAGGATTCGTACTTACCCCGAAAGCTGTCAAAGCGTGCACCGTTACTTATTGATGTTTAGCGTAAATGTAAACCTCCTATTAACCTTCGTTTCTGCGAGGTGACATTGTTCAGCAGTTCGGGTTTTTAAATTATGCCAACTACTTTTTTATTCTATAAACAAGACGTTAGATTAAGTAGAATACAAAATTCTGAAAGTTCATGAACAGTATGGAAAGCAGGAAAAAAGTGTTGATGAAGGCAGGAATAGATTAGTAGGAGATCAATCCACGAAGAGAGTTAGGCTATATACAGTGTCTGTGTAAATTACTTTTTGCTTACCCATTTTCTGGCGACGTCTCTCTACAGCGCTTGATGAGTGAAGAGGATCAAAGCTTAGGTTCTTGTCTCAAAGCTGAGTCATGGCCTTAATAAAAAAAAGTATGTTGTCGCAACTTTGGACCGACTCTGCAACTGTTTCTGAATGAGGACACGAAAGTACAGTTGTCAGCTGAAAAGGGGACCATCACGCCACTTCGACGGTGTGGTCGTAGTCATTTCCACGTCTTCTTGAGGCAGCTTATGTGTGACCAGTTATCACCTCCCTACACACTCACACACACACTTTTCAATCAGTGAATCTTTCGGCTCCCGTGTCTAGGGGTTGTGCTAGTGGTAGGGGGGGGGGGGGCAATAATTAATTCACTCTCTCTCAATCCACACTTATAATACAACCTCAATTTTCATTCACGATGATTGAATTGAATAGAACTCAATAATGACAGAATCAATGCCAATGTAATAAGAAAAAAATCTATCAATTCTGTCAGTCTACTCTCTGTGACTGAAAAGGTAGCGGGTTATTCCACTGACCCAAAACCAAAATTGACTCAAGTTACTCACTAGTTCAAGCAGATGGGCGAAAACTGTTCTCAAATCTCCATCGAAGAAAACTTCTGCCCAAAAACGATATCCACTCAGGAATGGGCATTCACAAGCACACTCTCTCTCAAGGCTCTCCCTCAAGACGAGAGGAAAAAGGCCATAGACATGACGGGCTCACACACTTGCCTGAACAAGCAGGAAATTTCCAAGTGCACCACGACGAACTTTTCAGGCGACAAATCTGAATCAGAGTCTTGGTGAGACGGGAGTTCTTCAAATCGGGAAACGATGGTCTTCTCTGGTACTTCTTTCATAGGGCGAGGGGGAAGATTGGAAAACTTTTCTTAACGTGTTGTTCCATCAACACAGAGCTGCTTGAAATACGTCTGCTCACGTTGATATTCCGAGAGTCAACTGAGCTAAAGTTTTCAGTGCTTTCAGACTGAAGAGTCACCCACAGCGCATGCTCCACCAACCTCAACCAATCAACTCACGATTGCATCACCTTTAACTTTGTGAACAACCGGTTGAAGCATGTTCTCGCCAAAACATCGACACGGCGAATGCCTCAAACAATATAGAAAATTGAATAATGGCTTAACCGTAGCACCAGTCCTGTCAAAATGGGACTGCTGATACTTAGGACAAAACAAGATTCGGCAGGATTTGCACCATTGAGGCTGATTCACTTTAGCGGTTTTGAAATAGAACTCCACTCAGAAACCTGGACCACCAATGCATGTACTTTGCAAGTTTTGGGTTTCAAATCCACCAATAAATGGTCATTTTTTTCCGTGGGCAGAAAGACTGTGTGATCTGTAAACTCTCATTAAAACAGTATTTTTATTGTCCTGAGAGGGAATTTTTCTTTGAGCCAGAGGCCAATAAAATTGCCCGTTCTCAGTAAAATTTAGTTGCTAACAGAAACTTACCTGCACACTTAAAGAGCTGTTTAAAACATAATGTTTAATACACACATATTTAAACATAAATCATCAACTACTACACATATCAAAACAATTTTAGTACCATACTGAAGGTAATTTATCGCGTATAGTTACGGAACGATTATATAAAAATCGCCTCAGGCTTTGCAGCGACTCATTTTGGAAGAACTGTTTCATTTTCCCCTCGTTTTAAATGGTTCTATCTCCACCGATTTTTCATATAATGTGCAACACCATAAGGCCTGGGCACTGCCCTGTTTTGGCAGCGTTCTGACCTACGGCACCATTCCTCTGGGCTGGTGGATGCATGAAGCCATGATAGCTAAGCATGGAGAGAAGTGGCCTGCACGACGATGCGAGATCTGGCACGAACAGGATCGCCAAGACCGGAAATGGGAAGAGGAGTTACTCCACTGTCCATGCAACTTACTCCAGGTATGTAGGCAACAAGCGTAATACGGACGTTACATAGGAAGAGCAATAACCTCACGGCAACACTTTTATCCCTGCGGTTGCGCAAAGGAATCAATTGTACCCTGGAAGCACTTTTCAGTATTCTTAACGGTTTCGACCAAATTCTGATCTCCAAGATGTCTCCTGGAAAAAGAATGCCGCATTTAATGGGAGTGAAATCTTCTTTGTGTAGTTTTTTTAACTAGCAGAATTATTAATTTATTGTTGGAAAATAAGTGACAGAATTACACAGGGGGAATTGTTAGATTGTGCAGGAGGACACGAAACATCTGCAATGTTTAATGAAGACGAGCGAAGATGAAAAGGCTGTCCCTCTGCTCCATTCAGGCCATTACGGACTTTGGTCGATGGCAAACTGACATGGGATGCAACATGTACACAGGCAGCGTGTGTACCTACCACAGGGGTGCCAAGCACTGCGTCCGGTCCGTCCAGCCCAGGCAAGTTCCACACTCACACATACTATTATGCCTACGTACGAACAAACACATACTTATACACTCATACACTCATCCATGCACGCATTCGTGCACACGATTATTACAATCACTCATAGACACGTGCACGTGTACGCACATACTTATCTATATTTGCACGCCCACACATACACTCTAACACTCTCCCGCACACAGTAACACACTCTTGGGCTGAAAAACGGACGCGAGCGCGCGCGCAAACACATACATTCACACACAATCGCGCACACACACACACACACACAGACGGAATTTTTATCCACCCCTTCCCTCCATCTCTACCGTAAACCTGGTATATTCCACATGTCCTAATCTCTCTCCCAACCCCATCCCCACTCTCACCTCCACCCCAAGCTTCACCACTTCTCTTATCCCCTCCAACTCTTCTCTTTTTCCTTCCCTCGGATCCTTCACTCCACTGCCCACTGTCATCCTCCACCTTGTGTATGTGTATATGCAGCAACCCCGGTGGCCACGGCAACCAGTGCTGCTACCAAGAAGACGGGGCCTTGCTGTACGCAGCCGACTCCTACCAAGGCAGCACGCCTGACCGTGGACACGACTGGGGCGCCGCGCCTTACGACAAGGCAGGACGAGTTCCCTCCCTTTCCCATTGGATTCATGACGTCATCACCTTCTACTACTGCTGCCTCTGGGACGAGTACAAGTCAGTCCACTATCTATGCTCATATTGTGGCCCATAGTCAGTCCACTATCTATGCTCATATTGTGGCCCATAGTCAGTCCACTATCTATGCTCATATTGTGGCCCATAGTCAGTCCACTATCTATGCTCATATTGTGGCCCATAGTCAGTCCACTATCTATGCTCATATTGTGGCCCATAGTCAGTCCACTATCTATGCTCATATTGGTGCCCATAGTCAGTCCACTATCTATGCTCATATTGTGGCCCATAGCCAGTCCACTATCTATGCTCATATTGGTGCCCATAGCCAGTCCACTATCTATGCTCATATTGGTGCCCATAGTCAGTCCACTATCTATGCTCATATTGTGGCCCATAGTCAGTCCACTATCTATGCTCATATTGTGGCCCATAGTCAGTCCACTATCTATGCTCATATTGTGGCCCATAGTCAGTCCACTATCTATGCTCATATTGGTGCCCATAGCCAGTCCACTATCTATGCTCATATTGTGGCCCATAGCCAGATTTTGAGTCTTAATTTCACGTGAATTTTTTCATGTTTGAGTTGTGAATGAGTGTGAAAGTGCTTTGAATGCTGTTTGCGACGATGACAATCGTTTTAAAATTGGACAAATGGTTCGGGAGGTATTAGGTGAAGACACCGCCTTTCGGAGTCGACATCTAGAGAAAGTGAGATCAGATTGTTTAAAAAGTGCACTGTATTTACACATCAATTTGGTCAAATTTAGTAACCCATTGCAGATCTACGTCAGTGTAGCCAACGAAGTTCCACAGTCAGTTTCATAAGGAGACAGGTTCTCACGGGAAAGAATGGTGACAGTACTCAACTTCCTATCAAGGTCTTTTCCTTGTTCTTTCAGATCCTGCGACAAATACATGGACTTGAGAGCAACTCGTGACTGCAAAGGCTACCAAGTGCCCAAGTCTGGTACGCAACAACTGCCACTGGCATGGTGTAGTCAAGATGTTAATTAACCAAATGCGTGTTGTTTTTTCCATATACACAGGTATCATATTTAAACAGATATGCTTGCGAAAAGAAAAGAAAATGTTCATAGGGTTGCATTGTATAGGGAACTGAGAGAGTTGTAAATAAGAGATTAAGTCAAAGAAATAAAAAAGAAAAGAAAAGAGAAGTGTTAATCAGGGCCAGTGGGAAAGAGGTGTAGAGAGATATGCATGAGATGGTGTGGTCACGCTAATTAATTGTTTGGAAATTATCGTTTTGATGAAATGATTTCACTGCCGTTACCTTTTGGTAGTCATCTATCGTATGCATGTTACTAAGGTTTTGCGTCTGTGCATGGGAGAGGGGATGAGGCCTCACGTGTAGGGGATGGAGCGCTATAAAAACCACCACCTTTCAGCTTTTACCTATGTACCTACATATGAACAGACGAATCCGTCTGCTACAGCCCTTGCCACCCCCTATGGGTTGGGATAAGAACAGACCCACTACGTCTCCTCACGCGTTTCGTAAATGGTGACTGACCACAGCTATCGGGATTTGGATTGCTCTCGTTCAGCTTCAGTGATTTTCGTGATCAATGGTCCTACATAGTCTACCAAGGCTGATAGGCCATTACACTTACTTCATTCCTTCATTCATTCATTCATTTAGCTGTTGCCTACGGCGACCCGAACATCATGACGTTCGACGGCAAGACGTACTCCATGGGGGGCAAGGGCGACTTCTGGCTGCTGCAGATCACCAGTGGGCTCATGGTTCAAGCCAAGATGGCCGCCTGGGGGTACAACAGCACATCTGGTGTGTAAACTAAACGTGTTCTGTGTATGGTAGTAGCATCAGCATCCGGTGTGTAAACTAGACGTGTTTTGTGTATGGTAGCACAGCAACATATTTGGTATGTAAACTAGACTTGTTCTGTGTATGGTAGTAGCATCAGCATCTGGTGTGTAAAGTAGATTTGTTCTGTGTATGGTAGCACAGCAACACATTTGGTGTGTAAAGTAGATTTGTTCTGTGTATGGTAGTAGCATCAGCATCCGGTGTGTAAACTAGATTTGTTCTGTGTATGGTAGTTGCATCAGCATCTGGTGTGTAAAGTAGATTTGTTCTGTGTATGGTAGCACAGCAACACATTTGGTGTGTAAAGCAGATTTGTTCTGTGTATGGTTGTAGCATCAGCATCCGATGTGTAAACTAGACGTGTTCTGTGTATGGTAGTAGCATCAGCATCTGGTGTGTAAAGTAGACTTGTTCTGTGTATGGTAGCACAGCAACACATCCGGTGTGTAAACTAGACTTGTTCTGTGTATGGTAGTAGCATCAGTAAAGAACGTAAGAAGCTCCCTTAGTAGTCCGTTAAGGTGCCATGCGACCTTCCGTAGCGGATTCAGTGACGACAGATTTGAGAAATATTTAAGCCTGATATAACATTCATGTGCAGAAAAGACAGTTATAAATAAAAGCAGATTAACACCACTGTCTACATAAATCACGGTGTAGCTGCTTAAGATGCCGTAACCCAAAAGTTCAAAGAAAGAAAGAAAAAAATGTCAATTTTGTCCATCACTGATGCGTCAGCTACGCATTTGTGTTTGAACATTGAAAAAAAATCATGTTATAAAAATTTCCAAATGAGGCAGAACGTACACATATGATAATTTCGTCTTTTTCTGCGTACCATGTTGTTTGTTACGCTACAAATAAAACTGTGTGCAAACGCTACACAATGCAGCTTTTCAAAACAATTCATATTGAAACTAGCATAACAAGTGTGTATTTATTCACCTTTAAGACAGCGCCATTAAAAGCCGTTATTTGCAAAAGTAAGATTTCAATAACGAGACCTTAGTTAGTGTTATGAAAGTATTTTTATGAAAAGCTCAGTTTTAATAATCAACTTGAGATTAAGCATAGGTCATACTTGCATTCAGTGATCAAAGCTAGATCAGCTATATCTATCTGTATTTTTACTTTTTGTTTTCATGAGACATGTACCTTTTTCTATTGTTATAATTAAAAATCGCTTTCTATCTTTACAAAATCCACATAATGTGAGCGCTAAAGATGTTACAACATCCCACATTATGTAGTTTTACATCTTTTCTGCCGTTTCTTCTTGGCCTAATATGGGCACTTCCGCCTGTTTCTCTGAATCCCACATAAGGACATTGACTTCCGTTTTGCACAAGACCAAACGTATGCATTTGTTTGTATTTTTCTTTTGTCTTCTCTAAGAAGAATTTCATAAATGTGTACCAAGGCATCATTTCCATCTGCAACATGTTTTACTTTTATTCCCGTTTTTGTTTGACTTCATTCTAGGATCGCGTAGCTTCTTGTTTTATAATTGCTTCTGCCGTAGTGTGAGAAGATATCAGACGCTAACTTGAAACATACTTGTAACTTTTTTCCAAACACAGAGAGAGAGAGAGAGAGAGAGAGGGAGGGAGAGAGAGAGAGAGAGAGAGAGAGAGAGAGAGAGAGAGAGAGAGAGAGAGGGAGGGAGAGAGAGAGAGAGAGCACGATGTGCCACAAGGAACATCGGCACTAGCTCACTTAAGCGCTGCCGTGTGTTCCAAGCCTAAATGGGGGCAACTTCTTTCCCACCGATTCATTCCTTTCTCTGCATGCAGTGGGTACAGGGATCACCAAGTACAACGGCACAGGCATGACGGCAGTGGCCATGCAGGGAGGCAACAGTCCCAATGTCGTCATCCAGCTGGAGGACCCAACAAAGCAAGATTCTGGATTGGACGTTGTCGTGGGGGGACAGCGCCGCTACTTCTTCAGGGAGGAAGACTTCTGGCAGGACTTCCAAGGTGAGACAGCGCTGACCTGTGCAAGGCAGTTAACACACAGTCTGGCAGGACATCTTAGTTTATGGCTTTCCAACAAGATGCCACCATGTGCAGAACAGACATACACAAATGGTGTGATAGGATTTTCGATGTGAAGCAACTTCTGCAAGAAGATGCGGATATCGGATGCAGATCACACGATATAAAGCTGAGTATAATCAAGAGGAACCGTTGACGAAAAAACAGATCAGGAGCAGGACCAAGTAGAGAGAGGTCCTAACAGAACTTCTAACATGGTATGCCTGTATCGAGTTATCACAATGACCCATGTGGTAGGTGCGTGGCTGTCGAGCATGGCAGTAGATGTTGTAGCGTGGATGGGATATCGAGGTGACAAGTTGGGCCGGTGACCTTTCAAACTCCATTATTCTTCTTCCTTACAAAGCAGCATACAAGGGCACCCGACACAAACCGTGTCCGCTCCTTTCCCTGTTCGCCTCTGGCTCCACCCCTCCGCTCTCAATGGCTGAGACAGTCCCAGAACCTCTGAGGTATTAGAGATTCCTTTTAACTTTCACACTCCAACACAAACAGGTGCCAACCAGAGCCCCAGATATTCTGAACACAACTCCATTCTCCCTCTGATCTGAGAGAGCTTCTCCCTTTGTTCCCACAGGCACTATCGCTCCTTCTATAAACACTCTGCTCTGGCCAGCTGAAGGCACCACCTTTAACCCCTGTGTCTTCTGTTGGATTTCTTCCCAGATAGTTGTTGGGAGATTAAGGATGCCCCACATGCCCAGATGGTGGTGGGCGGAACGCATCTCTACTCTTTGATATCCCGACGTAAATTCCTTTACAAAGCGGTCCAACTTAATACAACGCTACAAAACTACGGAATTCACAGTACACGAATGCATACTAGGGATACTGCAAGAAAAGAATGTACTAATAAAATCATGCAATCGATGGCTCTACAACCGGGAGGAGAAGCAGTTTGATTATCACTGCACGTGAAGGAGAAAGGCTAAACGGCTAGCACTGCCCGTATCCCACCACAACCTAAATAATCAATTGGCACAACCTATTCACACACATTCAACAATAGTAACTTGATGAACAGCGTGCAATGACGACAGAGTTGAGCATTTATATCTGACAACACTTCAAGGACGATGCAGCAGTTTTCAGATGAGCTAGAAATGGATTTCAAGATTGGATAGCTGAGGACAAGGCCTACTGTTAAAGTAGTGACGGCGGGAGACTCATAACGCAATGGCGTCAGTGACGAGAAAGGAAGATCTATAGCGCCTTCTGAACTTATGACAATGATCCTGTAGAAGATTACGATGGGCTGTTATATTATGGGATGCACATACTCTATAAGTTAATCAAACTCACTTCTGAAGGTATTTCTTGCCATCTCTCACCGCACTCCTAGTGTTTCAGTTAATTTCTGGTCAGGTTTTCTTTCTAACGAATCATGTCATGTAGAAGGACAAAAAACGAAATGGAGGAAGAAGGTGTAAATACTTAATAGGAGAATGAGACTGCAGATTGCTCAAGAATGATCATCCAATTGCAGATCAATTTTCAAATATTTTACGAGAACATACAAATAACTCTACTGGTCAAATCCATCTCTTTCGTCGGATGATTTTTCTGTCGAAAGAAAATGGTAGTTCATTTCTGCGTCTGTGTTGACACACTTTTTAACCCTATAAAACAAGACAGAGTATCTAGCGGAAAACGATTATCTTGACAGCACGACGCTTTACACCCATCACTGAACCACGGATCTAATCATTCTGAAAATTCTTGACTCGGAGTTGCCTGAGTCGTTTTGTATCAACAGCAGAGAAACGTGTTTTTATGTCATGTTTTCAATGAAGCCTTCTCCTGCAGACGTGTCCGTGGTGAACAACGTGGCGGTGAATGCCGCCATTCCCCACAGCAACTTCACCGTCATCTTCAGCTGCGGAGCAGGCGTCATGGTGGCAGCCGTGAGGGGCTTTCTCCACGTGACCGTCGTAGTGCCCCCACAGGCCAAGGTGAGACATGCGGGGTGGGGGGCAAGAGAGAGTGTGGGGGGCGGGTACGTTTGCTGATGAGGGGCAAATGCAAGGATGACAGGACTGGGAGAAGGTGGAGGGTACACGACTGAGAGGGGTAGATACGCTTGTATTTGAGGGCTGTGGGCATAAGGAGAAATAGAGGACAGAAACGTGTGAGGGGAGGCATGCTTGCTGGTAAAGGTAAGACCAGGGAGTGAGAGAGATAATGAGAAGAGGGGTGAGAGGGATGGGTACGCTTGTTGGTAAGGGGTGAGGGCAAGGGGAGATGGATGGTAGATAGGTGTGAGGAATGCTTACGTGAGTTAGTAAGGGAGAGGGTGGATGCATATGAGATGTGAGGGCGTTTGTTGACGAGGGGTAATGGCAAAGATGGGTGGCGGGGGGGCAGAGGGTTTATGGGATTAAAAAGGTAGATACACTTGTTGTTTATGAACAATGGAAAAGGGGTAAGGAGGCTAGGTGGGTGTGAGGGGAAGAGAGGCGTGTTGGTAAGGGTAAGAGGTATTGATGGTAACTGGTCAGGAGGGTGACAATGCTTGCTAATGACAGGTAAGGGCAAGGGTGGGTGGGAATGGGTGGGAGTATAATAAATAGATGGGTGTGAGGGGTAGGTAAGCTTGCTGTTGAATGGGAGACGTAGAAGGCAGATGGTTGGAAGAAGGTAGGACAAAGGGAAAGGGGAGGGGGGGGGGGATATAGGAGTGTGGGTACAGATAGGTTGTTTAGATATCTCGGTACAAGGGATACATATGCATGTGTGCATATCCACATGCACTGAGCGTGAATTCATGTGCATTATTAGGTGTGCTTGAGTACGTGAAGGTACAAACGTGAATATTTTTCTCTGTACAAGTCACGGTGTGTTCGTGTGCTTGCATGCCAGCATGTATCTCTCCATCTAGATATTTATTCTATGTGTCTGTCGATCCAGGTGTATGTTTTAGTGTATGTCTGCGAGTCTCTCTCTCTCTCTCTCTCTCTCTCTCTCTCTCTCTCTCTCTCTCTCACACACACACACACACACACACATAGTCCCTATCTACCTGAATGAAGGTAGAAACAGCTGTTGGTACCAATGTACTTCGTGTTCATACCATCTTTTTACTTGTTACAGAGTAGAACATCCGGGTTGTTGGGTTCCTGGGACGATAATCCTGAGAACGACTTCCGCTCTAAGAACGGTCTGAGCATTTCATCCAGTGCCGAGGCCATGCTGAAGTACAAGAACTTTAGTTTGTCCTGTAAGTTTCAGTTATGTCTGTCTAAATGGATTATCCTCTGTCAGTTTGTCTGCTGTCACTTACTATAACGCATCAACAATATAATTCCACATATCATAGCTCAGTGTAGCACACCATAGCATGGCATAACACAGCACAGCATAGCCTAGCAGAACATAGCACAGCATAGCCTAGCACGGCATCGCATTACACGGCATAGTCTAGCGCAGTGCAACACCAAAGCATATCGTATTTTAAAAGTGACACAACAAAACACAACACTACCAACCACAACACAATACATACGTTTATTCGTTGGACACAAAATAAATTGCGCTTTGATCGTTGTCCGAAAGCTAATTACAGGGTAAAGGGTATATGCGTAAAGAAAGATTTCTATTAGATGAATCCAAAGGGGTTGAGTGGATGAGGGCGGCGGTGGTGGTTATAGCAAAGGTGGTTGCGGTACTGTCGCTGACGGTGATGCTGAGATAGTCAACCTTTCCATACAGCCATCTTTGCTATTGGCACTGCAGGGAAGGTGACCAAAGAAGAGAGTCTGTTCCCGGGGAACTCCCAGACCGAAGTGGACATGAACTTCGTACCCAACTTTCCAGAGAATGTGAAACTGGTCAGTGAAGCCTTCTGTCAGGACAGCACTCCCTGCAACTTGGACTACGCCATCACCAGGAATCGCGACTTCGCCCTGACCTCCAAGACTGCACAAGAACGCTTCAATCAGATTCGAAGCTTCCAGACCCAGGGTAGGTCTAACACTGAAACAGGCTCTTCAACTGCATGTATGGTTTTCTGTTGTGCCAGGAGTTTAGATGGGAAGATGATGGCTGCAGCAGAACCATAAAAAGCTGGAATCGTCGTCGTCATTTTCGTCGTCTTCGTCGTCGTCCTCGTCATCATTATCTCCAATACCACCACCACCACCACCTCCTCCTCCTTCTCCACCTCCATCACCACCTCCAACACCACCACATCCTCTTCCACCACCACTGCCACCATCACCACTACCACCACCACCACTACCACCACCACCGCTACAACCACCACCAATACCACCACCACCACCACCGCTACCACCACCACTACCACCACCACTACAACCAACACCACCACTACAACTACCACCGCCATTACCACCACCACCACTACTACAACCGCCACCACTACCACTACAACCACCACCATCACCACTTCAACTACCACCACTGTTACCACTACCACAACCGACACCACCATCACTATCATCATCACCACCTTCACCACTACCACCACACCACCACCACCACTATCACCACCACTATCACCATCATCATCACCATCACCATCACCATCATCATCATCATCATCATTGTCGTCGTCACCACCACCACCATTATCATCATTATTGTCATCATCAGTAACCTCATCTCATCTTCGTCATCGTCGTCGTCGTCAGCCACTGCGACAGCAGTAGTTTCGTCATGGTTATCAGCATCAGCATCCTCCTTCTCCTCCTCCTCCTCCTCCTCCTCCTCCTCCTCCTCCTCCTCCTCCTCCTCCTCCTCCTCCTCCTCCTCCTCCTCCTCATCATCATCATCATCATCATCATCATCATCATCATCATCATCATCATCTCCACACAGCCCTTCTGCACTCAAGAATTAAAAGAAGTATGCGCCTAGGATGTGTCAGGCGATGTGTACTGTCGCTCGCTGGTGTTGGTCAACTGTAGTCATGGACTGAAACAACAGAGCGTGCCTTCTGAGAGAGGTGCGTGAATAAACACCCCGGGAAGGCGGTCCTTCTTCTGCGACACTGTAAGAAATTGTAGTAATAACTGAAAGTTCTGAGTCATTTTGCAGGAGCATATTTAATTGATCATGGATCGTAAGGTTGCGTCCTTCGGCAAAGTGCGTGAATCTCATCGGTTCCTCTGACTCTCGACTGGGGCGGCAGGGCACATAACAAACCACGAAATAGCTTCTACTTGGAGTGAGCGACTCTCCTCCACATCGCTCACAAGAAGAGAGGAAGTTGTGCTCTGCCGTTCCCGGATCGACCATTCCGTTCTGACCCACTCCTATTTGTTGCGGTCGGAGCCTCCACCGGAATGCCGTACCTACCAGTGCAGGCTCACCATGCGGCACGTTTTGGTGGAGTGTCCTCGACTTGCTCATCTACGGAGTGGGTCGAGCAGTCTATCTGATATTTTTGCAGATCAACTAGCTGTGATAAAATGTTTGATAGATTCTGAGTTTTATTCTCGTCTATGAGTCGTACTATGTCTTCATTGTTTTCGATATTTCTCCACTTACCTCTTCTGAGGTAATCTTTGAATTACACATTTTTCTACAGCTAAAGTACGTTAGGCTGATGAGCCCTTGGGCTCCATCCATCCATCCATTCATCCATCCATCCATCCATCCATCCATCCATCCATCCATCCATCCATCCATCCATCCATCCATCATCCATCCATCCATCCATCCATCCATCCATCCATCCATCCATTCATCCATCCCTAAGTGCTTTGTGGATGAAGAGGGAAATCGAGATGCGAATTTGCCCTATCGCCCTGTATGCTTTTTTGTGTTGAAGATTCTACACCGCCTTAGCGAGCTGATGGGCAATGGAACTTGGATTTCATGTGACTGATTTTGTGAATTTTACTAGACTCCACTGTCGTGGAGAGTTTTAATACCTTGGTAAAGATGGGTGTTTATTAACGGCTGTGGCCATATATAGCCTACAAGGCTGATAGGCCCTTAAACTCCATTCATCCATCCATCCATCCATCCATCCATCCATCCATCCATCCTCTGACTGCAGCTAAACAGGTCCCTATGAGAACATTGTAAACATGTTGGGGGCTGACTGATCTTTGATCGAGCAATGAGTCAACATCAGACTGGAACGCACATCGGAACTGGTGGTCACACTCATTCTTGAGAGCCTTTGTATGATTTTGCAGCCTGATATCAGTATGTGCTTCCCTGTCTCCCTGTAATCCAAGCTTTATCCGCAGATACAGTTCCAGTATGTCAAGTGAAGGTCAGCTTGGCCATCTATTTATAGGTGGAGAGTCGCTTTGCACCACTTCAATTTTACTTTTATCACGGCAGAGCTGAACTGCGGCTGGCTGCCCGTGCCTCGGGCCACGAAAAGTTCCTTCAGCAACAAGGTTGGTAGCACGATCACCATCACCGGATGCAGGAATGGAAATCAGGTGAGAGGGCAGACAACCTACACCTGCGTTCGCCGTGGTGACTCTGCTGCATGGGATCCCGAGATCACAGCGGCCTGCACAGGTAAGCACTCATTCCTCTTCTCTTTCTCATCACGTCGAGAAACCCTGCTTACGCATCTTTCATGCGCTTATTTGTGATCTTTCTTGATGTGTTTCACTTTGATATCTGCTTGTTCAACTCCCTGTGAGTTGGAGATAAGAATAGATCTACGACGTCTCTCTACGCGATTCGTAAAAGGCGAGGAGCAAAGAAAATGGGGACTTTCAGTCCGCTCAAGTGCTTTCTGCAGTCACAAAATCTGATAGGCTGTAAAGCTTTTTTCATCAACATCATCTCCTTATCCATGCATTTGCTGGATCATTATTTTGTTCGCTCGCTTGTTACCTTTTCCATTCATTTGGTTGTACTTCTTCTGGTTCTTCTGGTGCTCGTTTTTGTTTAGATTGTTATGTTACGTTCTGGTTTGTTTGTTTGCTTGCTCTCTTGCGTGACTGTTTATTATTCTGCTTTCTTCATAAACCGATTTATGAATAGTATGTTTCTTTTATCTCTCCCCCAAATGTATCCAATTGCGTTGGTTCAGGTGACCTGATGTAACTGAGGTATCTTGTTGGATCTGTTTAGGATGTGAGCTGATTAATGTAGAACAGAGTGGCTAGAAATCATTATGAGGGCTTTATCATCTATTACTCTTACACCTTATCACCTGTCCTATTATTCATATCTACATGTCTATATGTGTACAAACGTTCTTGAGACACACATCGATATATGGATTGAGGAAAACTTACTATGTGGTTCCCTTGTGCCACGTGTTTCTGTGTATTTTACAAAACGCCTAGTGATCTCATTTTATACAGTTCTCTCCTGCAAGAATCTTGTGGTATCTGTGGGAGTTGTCTGGCTGTAAAAATTAGGACCATGTATCATTTTCCTCTATTAAAATCCTTGCTCCTCAGATCTGAGGTTGTCTTCTCACCAATCTCGTGGGTGCTGTTTGTTTTGCACGCACTGATACTGTGATAGGGGCGCGAATAAACTTAAAGTATCGTAAATGAAAAAGTCACAATTTCATCACGTGGGAGGAGGTGTGTGTGTGTGTGTGTGTGTGTGTGTGTGTGTGTGTGTGTGTGTGTGTGTGTGTGTGTGTGTGTTTGTGTGTGTGTGTGTGTGTGTGTGTGTGTGTGTGTGTGTGTGTGTGTGTGTGTGTGTGTGTGTGTGTGTGTGTGTGTGTGTGTGTGTGTGTTTTGTTTTCCAAAAAGAGTATGGCTTTGGATAATTTGTCAGAGTAAACTTTCTCCAGTTCATAAATTGTTTTTAAAATTCTAAATAATAAAAAATATAAATCGATAAACAATATTGTGCAGCAGGTGCCACTGGTAGTACACTATGCTCGCAAAAGCGTAGGTGTCTCAATACTGAATGAGACTTCATGCGCTATCACGGATTCCAGCGGATGGCAACTGGTCTCGAACGGCTCAAACCATATACTCTCCTACTGCTGCTACTACGACTATCGCTTATGTTATTACTATTACGACTTCTATCACCACATCTACTACTACTACTACTACTACTACTACTACTACTGCTGCTACTACGACTATCGCTTATGTTATTACTATTACGACTTCTATTACCACATCTACTACTACTACTACTGCTGCTGCTGCTGCTCCTGCTGCTATTGCTAATTGAACTGCTGCTATTGCTGCTGCTGCTGCCGGCACTGTTACTACTACTACTACTATTACCACTATTACTATTACTTCTACTGCTGCTGCTGCTGCTACTACTATTACTACTACTGCTGCTGCTGCTGTTGCTGCCACCAACTAATATTACCACTACTACTGCCACATCTACCACAACTACTACTACTACTACTACTACTACTACTACTACTATTACTACTACAACTACTACAACTACAACAACAACTACTACTACGACTACTACTACTACCACAACCACCACCTCTACCACCACCACCACCACCACCACCACCACCACCAACACCACCACCATTACTACTACTACTACTACTACTACTATTACTACTACAACTACTACAACTACAACAACAACTACTACTACGACTACTACGACTACTACTACTACCACAACCACCACCTCTACCACCACCACCACCACCACCACCACCACCACCAACACCACCACCATTACTACTACTACTACTACTACTACTACTACTACTACTACTACTACTACTGCTAATACTAATACTACGACGACGACGACTACGACTACGACTAGTACCACCATCACCTCGGCCGCCACCACCACCACCACACTACTACCATTACCACTACCACTACCATTACCACTACTACTACTACGACTACGACTACTACTACTACCACTACTACTACTACTACTAATACTACTACTGTTTACTACTACTACTACTACTACTACTACTACTATTACTACTACTACCACCACCGCCACCGCCACTATTCCATACGTTGTCTTCCCCAAGCTGCTGTGGATATGAGCCAGTCGACTGGAATGATCATCGGCATCGTGGTGGGAATCGTCGCCCTCGTGATCATCGCCGCCATCGTTGCCGTCATCTTCTACAGGAGGTACAAGAGCCATTCACTCGCCAAGTAAGGATGGCAGGAAAACACCGCACACAGTAAGCTACCATATCCACTTCCATTCACACCCACTAACGACCTCCGCCATCCCGCCTCATCACTAATACCGTGTGATGGGCTCCCTCTATGTAAGTACCACGCACCATTCTAGCTGGCTAGGATACAACGCGGACTTCTTTCATACGTCATGTTGCTGTTCAATATATGCACATAGTTTAAGGTTTTTTTTCTCAATGAACGAGTACAGATACAATTGAAACTATATGGGTTATTCCATAAACAGTAGGAAAAAATAATTTCTCGATTAAATGCAAGGATTCAGCATGTTTAACTTTTTGAAGTTAGATTTCCATTGAAAAATAGTTTAATCAGGTCTTTTTAAAAATCATTGTGACATAGATATGCATAATTTTGTTGCTTATGTAACCCTACTAATTCATCAAATGTGTGGGCAGATAATCCTAATCTCGGTTGTGGGCGTCACGAAGCCGT
>JAWQFJ010006585.1:27500-42500 GCA_034096865.1 Theodoxus fluviatilis | reverse complement strand
TGCTGATGGACCACGGGCAGGCAGGCCTCGAGCTACGACCCCTCGGCAAGACCGCTACATTTTAAGAAACCATCGGCAAGAAGAGTTCCTGAAGGCGACTACCACATCAGCAAACTTGCCAGGCAATGCCCAACGTCGAGTCAGCGCCAGGACAGTGCGCCGTCGCCTCAAGGAGAACGGGCTACTAAACCGTCGTCCCAGCTCCAGGACCAGTGCTGACTCATCGTCATCGCCAGGCTCGTCTCCTGTGGGCTCAGGCTACAGTCAACTGGCGCAGGCAACAGTGGGGACGTGTGGTGTTCACAGATGAGTGCAGATTCTGCATTGATGAAGCATACGGACGTGTTAGGATATGGCGAAGGCGGACTAACTTTTTCGCGTTTCTTATGTCCGTGTGTATATAATCGTCAGTTATAAGTAGATGTGGTTAATACAACAATTGCAAAACACAGAACGTCCATTCATAATCAAAGATAAAATCAGTTCATGAGGGGATATAATACGCAATTCCTTATTTTGTTGTTCTTGCGGGTGGGCACACGTGTACACACATGCATACACACACGTATGCATGCACACACTCGTACCCCACAAATGGAGTGTTTCCGTTTTTCTGCATGTCTTGATTTGTTAATTTGTACACACCTTTCTAGTATTGGCATATCTTTCATGTTCCCATAAACCCATGCCTGATTTAAAAGAGAGCAATACTGTTGTAAATTAACTGACATTGCGAATAAACACCCGATATGTGATGTGTGGAGTGCCTGCGGCACAAATCAAGGGGCACAACCCATTATCTCTTTGCGTCAAGATCCAGACGTTATCTCCCCTGATTCGAAAAAGGCTTGCGGATATCGATGCGAACCAAGCGTATAGCGATTTTCCCATGAACACTTGAATGGATTAAAAACTACATACATTTAGTAAGCAATCACCGAACCGTTCTTTGCAAACATGATGCACTCCAATAGGGAAGCAGGCAAAGGACAAAGGCGATGTTTCTGCTTGTGTGAATCACACCACCGAGTGCTCACTCGAAGGGATGTCGAGACAGCGCTAAACTCCTAAAGCACGTCAACTTGGACAAGCAGAACTTTAGGCTGCAGTGATAGGGAACGAAGCAAAAATGCTTTTTTAAAAATCCATCCAAGTATTTATATACGCATATTATGATTGCATAAGCCCATTTGTATTACAAGGCTTTATAAATCATGTACTGCATGAAACACTATAGACGCAGAGATCGAACAGCTTTAGAACACTTATGTGTATGTTACACGCACTCCGCAAGTTCTCTAGTTTCCGTGCTTTCCATCAGGATTTTTCTCGGGCCCACTTTGCTCCCAAGATGAGTCATTCTCACTGACCAATTGGAATGGTATTGCAAAATGAGGGGGAAACCCGTTACGGTAGAACGATATATAATATTGCGAAACAAATTCAAACCATTTTCCAGCCAAAATCTGACCTCTGATACATCTTGCTGTGTTGGTACCTGACTGTATGTATTAGCAAAGTCTCTCGATGCGTTTGTCATCCAATGTCAGTCAATGACTCGTCAAGGTGGTCTAACGATCAGAGAGTACGTACAGTACATAAATTGCAATTTGCACCTCAGATTAGGTTGATGAGTCGCAACGTAAGATCAATGTATCTATAACAATTTGCCTCATTCTTTACTGAACTATCCTGCCAACATGTCGAGTACACAGTAAACAAACGTTGTAGAAAGATGAACGAAAATCAGGCTTCCCTAGTCAATTACACCCTGACACTTGACGATAGCACTGACTGACTGGTCGACGCGTTGACCACAGCAGCAATTAAGTATCGGAAAGAAAAGAAAAAAGGAATGTTGTGTGCATTCGATCCATAGCGTAAAGACAGCAGCTACAGCAATAACAAAATAAAACGAAGAAACAAACAAACGAACGAACGAAATAATTATTGATCATCCGATCTAATAAATTAATTAACAAACAATGAGATGAATCAATGAACGAGCAAACGAAAGAATAAGTGAACGAATGAAAAAAGTGAACGAATGAATTAACGAATACATTAATGAATGAACAAACAAATGAACACATGTAGATGGATGAACGAACGAATTTACGGACCAACGAGCTGATGAACAAATTAACACACAAGTCAATAAAGAAATGAATAAACAATGAACAAGCTATAAGAAACGAACGAACGAACGAATTAATGAACGAACGAATGAATGCGCAAGCAAATGGAATGTGTGTGCGACTGAAATGGAGGGAGCCCACTCCTTACGATCAACCAGAGGCTTCCACTGTTTATTTTGCAATGTGCACATGGGCATGACGAAAGAGGATCGAGCAGCGCACTGAAATCCCACGAGCGTAAGTCAATTAAGCAAGGATTAATTTCTCGGCACCGACGCCCCGTTCTCTAGCTTTTATACATGCGTGTGTGTGTGTGTGCGTGCGTGCGTGTGTGTGTGTGTGTGTGTGTGTGTGTGCGCGCGCGTGCGTGTATGTGCGCGTGCGTGCGTGCGGGAATGTGTGTGTTCGTGTGCACGTGGTTAAGTGCGTGTGTGTGTGTGTGTACGTTCGTACGTGCACGCGCGCGTGTGCGTGTGTGTGTGTACACGTGTGTGTGTGTGTGTATGTATGTGTGTATGTGTGTGTATGTGTGTGTGTTTGTACGAGTGTGTGTGCGTGCGGGCAGCACCAGCTATAGAGGGCTTCTCTGGGTTGTAGCGCGGGAGATCCCCCAAAGAGAGCACCGCATTTCTTCACACAAGTGGAACGGTAAATTGAAAAAACGATCACGTGGTAATGCAAGTATGAAACCCCAAAAGTCAGACAGCTTTTGGTGGGCCAAATGCTTGTTAAAAATTGGCTGTCCGAAGATACATGTACGAGCATGACTGCTTATAATTCGTAAGAACGTGCCCAGATGTGTTGCCTCATTATGCGGTTCAACACATCATGGGTTACAGGCTTACGGAGTGACTGGTAGAATTTTAAGTTGGATAAGGAGTTTTCTGTCAGGAAGAGTTCAGAAGGTGAGAGTTGGCAATGCAAACTCATCCATAGCAAACGTACTAAGCGGAATTCCACAAGGAAGTATTTTGGGTCCGGTTCTGTTTACAGTCTTCATAAACGACTTACCAGAAGGGATACAGTCATCATGCAAAGTTTTTGCCGACGACACGAAGATATATGATAAATCAAGAAATTGTAGCCGGGTGCAGGGTGATTTAAAACGATTGGAGAGGTGGTCGGATGTATGGAACCTATATTTTAATGTAGAAAAGTGTAAGGTAATGCACCTTGGGAAAAAGAATCCAGGTTTTAATTACACTATGAAAATGGGAAAAGATGACTTAAACCTAAGTGTATGCAACGAGGAGAGAGACTTGGGAGTCACTTTTGACCCTAAATTGACATTCGACCCACATATTCAAGTTTCTATAAACAAGGCCAACTAGATGATTGGAGTTATCAAAAGAACCTTTATATATTTAAACAAGGACGTTTTCATCCAGCTATACAAGGCTATAGTTCGACCAAGAGTTGAATATGGTAATATTATATGGTACCCGCATTTAAAAAGACAGTCAGAGGCTGTGGAGAGAGTCCAGCGCCGGTGTGACATCGCCGATGGTAACTCATCGCGCTTGGTTCTGCGCATGCGTCAAAGCCGAAAGTGAGGCGTGTATCGCGCCTTGTTCAAAGGTGATGTGCCGCGAGACTTTAGATTTTGTGTTTTTCGGTCAATAAATGAACACATTGACCGAAAAACACAAAATCTAAAGTCTCGCGGCACATCACCTTTGAACAAGGCGCGATACACGCCTCACTTTCGGCTTTGACGCATGCGCAGAACCAAGCGCGATGAAGTTACCATCGGCGATGTCACACCTGGCTACCAAGTTGCTGAGCGAATGCCGGGAGATGTCCTACAGCGAGCGCTTAGAGTATTTAAATCTGCACTCACTGAGGGGAAGGAGGATTCGCGGTGACCTAATAGAGACGTATAAATTGTATAATAATCTCGTAGACGTGGAGTGGAGCGACTTTTTTGAGTCACCGAGCTATACCAGTACGAGAAATGGAGACGGAAAGGTATTTATCCAACGTAGTAATACCAAAGATTATATAGTTACACAAAGATAGCTCATTAGCTCATTGTTGTGAGGATCGAGACACGTTGCGCCCCCAAGCGGAAGGTTACTTGGGTGAATCAAGGGAAGTAATCACACCGCTTAGCGACATGTAAATATTGCTTGTTTATCGTCGTCTGTACAGTGATTTAATCTTGTTCAAGTGCACTGCCAGAGAGAGAGAGAGAGAGAGAGAGAGAGAGAGAGAGAGAGAGAGAGAGAGAGAGAGAGAGAGAGAGAGAGAGAGAGATGAAAACAGAGCTGCACGAAAAGGGGTTCTACCACGACAGTTGTTCCAATGCTTATGCTGTGGCCTCAGCAAAGATTATATAGTTGATCGTATCTATAATCTTTGCCGAAGGCGAAGCGGCAACTTAATTCACTTGATCGAATGACTTTCTGGCCGCAAATCACCTTCTTGACAGGTATGTATTGGTTTGCATTTCCTAAAGATATTCAACAGGGGTGTATACGTTGATAAACAAGCTTGCATTCTTCGATGATAATGAAAATTAGATCGTTCCATCAACACCATGTGGATTCAATAGGCCTATGTGCGCGTTCGATTTCACAACGCCTGCTACAAAAAACAAAGCCTAAACACCCCCATTATTGCAGCAAATCATTTTGTTACACATTACACAGTAAATGTATTCACAAACATGATCGGAACGCATCAGAAACGCGTCGAGAAACAAGCAATTTTACTTGTCGGTAAGCGTTGTCAGTACTTCCATTGATTCACCCATGTTACCTTCCGCTTGGGGGCGCTGCGTTTCCCAGCGTCTTGTAACTCCATATAGCAACAGCTCGTTATGACCGGTCTTTGTATGAATAGTCTTTGGTAATACTAACCTAAGGAAGTATTGTTTCAGTAATCGTGTTGCTCACCTGTGGAATAACCTTCCGTTTCGGCTTAAGACAGCACCAACTACTAACAGCTTCAAAAACCAACTGGACAAGGATCCTACTTTTAAGTCATTATTTAGAAGCTATGATGAGTGACGTTGTCGAAATTAGAAATTACACTATGACCCTATATAAGGCAACACATTACGATGGGGCGTTTAAAAGGCTTCACGGCCTATATCCAAGCCTCTCATACTACTACTACTACTACTACTACTACTACTACTATGGGGTCTTGCTTGGTTTGTGGGTGTCAATATCATCCAACAGTTGCTGTATGTAAGGGATAATGACACACCATTTGCTCGTGCTTCAATTTCTACCATGGCCCTCTAGAAAATCCTTCGGGTTGGCCGATTCCACGAAATTCGTGCAGACCGTCTTCTTACTAGGTAGAGTAGCTTCCCTTGCTTGAATTAACTCCCTTACTTTTTCCGCCCATAACACGATAAATAAATTCTTTCGGTTGGTGCCAGAAGAGACTGTCTGTGACAATCATGGCTGCGCAAGGTACCAAAGTGGCACTGGTAAGTCCATTGTTTACTGGAATGTTGCAACTCTTTTTTAGTTTACCATTAGGGCACATTCGATCCGAACAACGTAACATTACTGGTTCTTTTGTTGCATATGATTACGAACGCAGTCGGAGGATGTTGTATTCATTTGTCGCGTATAATTTGCTATACCATTAAATTGAGAAGCACAAGAAACTTTCATAGCAGGCGCAACATGTTATCATTGTTTGTCACGAATTATCTGTACGTGTCATCATATGATAGCTTGAAAGTCGAGGTGTTGGCGGTGGATTTGTGCGTGTGCCCGATAAGAATGTCTGCCCCGTCCATGTGTCGAGTGTCGTTAGTCATCCTAATTGTATGTGCTCTGCTCTCGTGACCTCATCGGATCGCTTTTTAATGTGGCCTAGGCTTCACAGGTACAGGGTTGCGGACACAAAGGGCGTTTTGTGTTATTCTTGTGCGTCGCCTGACTTGGCATGCTTGGTATGCGTTTGCCGATCAATATCCTCACATGATAAGCATGGCTGCTCGTAGTGCTCGTTGCCAATTCGGAGCAAATGGATAGAGTGACACCAGTGCAGAACTATAGTGACCTCGTTCATCGCTGCGTTCCTCAATGAATTGTTTGAAAATGTATGTGTGGAGGATGCGTTTGCTTAAATTCATTTATTTACTTCAAAGCATCATGTAACGTTCCAGTCATTGAAGATAGCCTACTCTTTTTTTTTTTACTCAGTTGAATGTGATAATGCCTTTTCTGTTCTATAGGTCACAGGATCCAACAAGGGCATTGGATTCGCCATCGTCCGTGGTTTATGCAAAGAGTTCCAGGGGGACGTGTACCTTCTGTGTAAGTGTCTGAGTCTGAAATTGAAAAATATGATCATGAACTGCATGATGCTGCAGTGGGAACTATATCAGGGGGTGGGGGTGGGGGGTGGGGGTGGGGGAATCAACAAGTGGAAAGGATTAACAATCAGTACTGTAGTGATGTATGGGAAGAAGCTGCAGTGAGTAAAACAAAGACTGTGATACATTGTGCCAAGTGCACAGTATGAATCTGTATTGTTCCACCGTCTTTAAATGTCATGGTTCTTACTTATTTACGCAGATGGTATTTGTTTCATGCACATACCTGAACTACATTGTTCAAGGAAGGTGGATGGATAATGAAGAACTGTAGGATATGACCTTTTTTGCTGGATAGAATAATGAGTTATCTATTGCAATGATGTCTTTGTACGGCTGTGTTTTTGTGACAGAGTTGCCATGACTGCATAGGCATTTTTTGTGTGTCAATGAGCACCCAAGGGACATAGTTGTGCAGTGAGATTTCTGTTAATGGGAGTGCCTGGAGGCATACATGCTGAAGTGAGGCAAGTCACTCAGTGCTTCATGTGGGCTCCGGTATGGGATAGACAGCAAAATCATTACATGATGAGTCATGCAACTTATGTTTGTGCTTTGACAGGATTGACTTTAATGGTTTTTAGCTTTTTGCTTCTCTGTAGACTTTATAGTAACTGAAATGGCTGTGTTGAGTTAATGATAAAAAGCAATAGCTTGCAAATGTATGTGATATCCATTTGTTTACTGATGCATTGAGTGATACAGTTAAAGCATTTCTGTCAAATTCATGTTGTAATACTGGAGCACTGCATGATAATTCTGTTGTCTCTGTTTGTTGTAACTTCTGATGGGGGGGGGGGGGGGGGGGGGGGGGGGGGCTATGTTGTATTTGGAGTGGGTGGCAACCTCCCAGTAGACTGGGTATAAGAATAGACACATTATTGCATCTCCTTACATATAAAACAAATGACTAGAGAAATGGGGACTCACTCTAACCAACTCTGGTGATTGTTGTGTTCAGTGGCCTTATATAGCCCAGAAAGGCTTATAGGCAGTTAGACTTCATTTAGTCAGTCAGGCAGGCAGAGGCATGCATGCAGGCAGGCAGGCAATCATTGGGATGGATAAGAGTGTGATGAATTTGATGGTAATGGCTGCAGTTGATCCTGAGCAATCTTTATAAAGAGTCTTCACAATGCCCCACCCCTAACCCTCAACCTCAACCCTCCCCAAAAAGTTGTGGTGGTGGCAGCATTGCCAAATGTGTTAAAGGGAGCTTGGTAGGTAGGCCTGACTTATGGCTGTTGTTGAAAAAAGGAGACCAGATAAGACTGGGCACATTTGTGTGTGTTTTAAGAAATGTATTCAGTAGATTCATTTGAACACAAATGAAAAGTTATCCTTTGTTGAAAAAGCCTAAAATTTACTTGAGTAGTGCTTAAGAAGAATACAGTAGTTGTGGTGAAGGTAATATGGCCTCACAAAAAGGGTGGGGGAAGGGGTAGAAAGACTGCCTGAACAACAGACAGATGAATCGACAAGCAGGCAGGTGTACAGGCAGGCATTCCAACGAGAACAAAAAGCTTTATTAAGCTTATATATCTTTTTATAGAAGAGACCAGACTGAACATAAGCCACATTTTTTAAAACTGAAAATCTTTCTTAAACTTGAATAATGAATTTCTTGAGTGCTCATAGGGCAGGGAAAATGGGACAGCACACAATTTGTTGTTTACCATAATTTTAAATATATATATATATATATATATATATATATATATATATATATATATTTATGATTGAAAAAAATGGTAGGGTTAGCAGAAGAAATAGGGTCAGTTGGGTTACCTTGACCACTGCCTTTTTTAAGGGGGTTGGTAGGTCAGCATGAACTTTGAAAAAAAAAATTTTAATAGAAGAGGCCAAATTAAACATAATTGCAATCTCTCTTTCGCTGTAAAAAATTGATTTAGAAAACTTAAATAGTGTATTCCCTGAGTGCCCATTAGGCAGAGAAGATGGGACAGCACATAATTAGTTGATTACCATCAATTTCATCCCCTTTTTAAGCTCTTTTTTATATGATCAAAAAAAGTTGACGGTCTGCTGAAAGAAATTGAGTCGGCCAGTTACCATAACCATAACTCTGTTTTTCTTTGGCCTAATAGGGAAGATGAGACAGCACATAATTTGTTATTTACCTTTGCTTTTTTGTGTACTTTTTTAATGATGGAAAATGGTTCAGGTCATCAGGAAAAAATAAGGCAAGCTGGGTTACCATGAGCACAATTTGTTGTTGTTGTTTTTAGCAGCTGGGAATCCATCTGTGGCCATGACATAGCTCTCGCCATGTGTCAGATGTGTCTCTGTAATCTCTGGGGTAAAATTCTTTTCACCAGTTTTCAAGCATTCAATAAAAACCGCTGGCGCTGAACCTCCAGGTTTTGGAGGAAAAAAAAGAAGATCGGGTTCGAACCCGCAGCCTCTCGAGAAAAGAGGAGGAAAAAACGCACACACACACACACACAAAAAACCAGGTCGGGTTCGAACCCACAACCCCTCGAAAAAAGAGATTAAAAAAAAGTTTCAGCGCAGAATCGAACCTGGTCATGCATGACCAAGAGTCCAATGCTCTACCAACTGTGCCATTGAAAACTTGTATGTATGTGAAGCATTTATAACGACCTTTTCATAAACCCCCGTGGTTCGTATTTTGCACTGTAAATTGTAGAAAAATGGATGATAGCATGAACTGTTTGGTATTTCATACGGATCTAACCCATCAACGTCAATATTCTTCTCGTAGTATCGCATTTTGGCGTCTGCTGGTAGAGGTTCAACATATATCGAAGCGTTTTGCTGAAGTAGGAAAGATAACTCTGTTTGACTCGATGTCATTACGCTGAAATGGTCGTTGTCCCCAACATTTCCGGACAGAGTACTCGGAGTACTCTGTCTGATCGAACAGAATACTCGGTGTTTGAAATCTCTTCCTTACAGTCACGTGACATACCGATGACCATGTAATATATCGCGACATGTTCTTCACTCGGCGGTCTCGTTCTCGTTCAAATGCCGGAAATGTTGGGCGTCGATTACGGCTTTACGCCATCATGCATTTCACCATTCCGTGAAATGACAAAATAAATCACCGTCAGCCATTAAAATTGACACTAGTCGCCAGAACGCGACTGTTTCACTCGATCTGGATGAGGCTATTCCATCAATTGACTACTTGCATCATAAAAAATCCTTCTTTATCCTTCACCAATGTTCTCGAAATTATTCATTCTCACATGGATTCTATATGCTCCTGAAAACTCTACTAGCAAATGACGTAAACGTTGTTGATGACGTCACTTATTTCGCAATTTCGCCATGCCGTTAATTGACTGGAGAGGCATTTTCGAGTGTACGACCTTAAGGCAAGACACGGGTCGAAAAGTTGGGAAAATTTCATATCTGGACGTTTTTGAGATAACATCAGTTTTGAGTAGTTCAAACACTTGCAAATGCCCCCACGTGTTTTTTTCGACCTGTCTTTCGATAATTAGTTGAATAAAATGGCTTTGAAAAACATCACTCCTCGTAAAAAACGTTAAAAACGTCATTGATGCATCGTATTTTATGACTTTTGGAAAAATTGTAACTTTCGATCTATTCTACGAAGAGGTTCACGCCCGGTACCGTTGGAAAGCTCGTCTTTTCGATCGAGCACAGCAAGGGAAATAACTCCGCCAACTATAGTGGTCTATTTTTAGTTGATGATTTCAAACAGCGTACACAGGGTTGTTTGGAAACTCACTAGCCAATCATTGAGCTTAGAGAGGGAATTCCACTTGTTTCAACCAATCAGAGACTCCAAAGCGAGGATTCCCTGGCCCACAATGCATCGTAAACATGGCTGCCGCTTCAACGCTAATTCTCTCAGTTAGTTTATGTTTTGCACCAAATCGAATAAATTCGACTTCAATCAAACAATCAGAGAATGCCCATGAGTGAATAAACTCAACATTATGCCGCGACCGAAAAATAGTGGGCGAAGAGAGCAGCTTTCGGCTGCACGCACCTCGAAAATACTTCGCGGTCAAGGTCGAAAGTCTAGTTCTACTTCGTCAACGCCTGCGTTGACAGTGCTATCGCGATCGCTGCCTCCTCGTCCCTCCATCTCAACTGCCTCGATTCCGGAAGAAACTTCAAACGCATCGGCATCAAGGAGGAAGATACAGATGATGCAGGCAGAAGCAAAGCAGCCGATTGAAACCGATCATAAGTGGGTCAACGTGCACTTGACTTAGATCAGCTGAGTGAACTAATGAACGATGTTCTTTGCCCGAACTGTTTTCGGTCTGGTCTCACCTTCAGCATACTATACGATAAAAACAATGGCTTAGCCAGCAAACTTTGCTTGAAATGTGGAGCCTGTGATGCCAGAAGAATGAAGAAAGCTAATGTGGCAGCCTCTGTTCAGGCATAGCAACAGCGCCTACACTAAGTGGCTTCATGCCTTCAACTCAAGGCATCAGAAGAGGAGGCTTCAGGAGGAAGAAGAAGGGGAAACCTATGGTGCTGGAATGGCAAACTGACTTGTTGTTGACTCATTCACAGCATGTGTCTCTCTGAAGTTGCCTTTATTGACCTTGGCATTTCCTGTGTAGTAGTAGGGCTGATCCTTTCCTCTTGAGCATGAACTTTTCCATCCCTGCATTTTGTACTGGGGACTGACTCACTGCACAAAACACTAAAAACTGGAAACTGTAAGTTCAGTTTCATTTTTTAGCATGTGTAGTCCTGCTGGATGAATGTATGAATAAATGAAACAAGTTTTAGCCATGATGGATAGTTTTAGAAGGACTTATGCATGACTAAAAGTTGTTTTTGCCATTTTCTCAAAATGTGTTTTTTTCATAGAGTTCAAATCAATTAGTTACTCAAACTCATCACAGGATGATGATGATGACTTGTAATTTTCCAGGTATGTTACATGTATAATAATTTATGAACATACAGACACTTTTTGCTGTGAACTGATTATTTGGCCAGATATGATTTTTTTTCTTTGATGTTGAACCTACTTTATCTGCAATTCGGATATTGATGTGGAAGCAATAAGTACATTTTTTTTACTTTTTGCATTACAAACATAATCTTCTGTACATTTAAAGATAAAGAGTGTACAATTTTAATGCAAAAAGAATTTTCAAGAAATATCAAGTAGTTAAGAAGTTATAGAAATTTAAAAAGATACAGAAATTTGCATATTTTTGCATGTTAGGCGGCCATTTTGGATTACCCATAATTTTAATTACTGTCAAACTTTGATGTTTTGATTTACTGTTATGAGTTCTTTCATGCCAATGAAACAAAAAAATTTCAATAAACATATTTAAAAATTTCATGCTTCCTAGTAGTGTCTTGCCTTAAAAACCACTTTTTGTTCAAACCTTGATTCTGAAAATTTGATACATTCAATCGGACCTAACTTCCAGTAAGTGTGCAAAATCTCAAGGAAATCCGTCCAGTAGTTTTTGAGAAATGAGCCGTTAAGTCGGGACAGACAGACAAACACACAGAAAATCCTTCTTCCTCCTTCACCAATGTTCTCTAAATTATTCATTCTCGCATGGATTCTATATAGGACCCACGCTCCTGGAAACTCTACTCGCAAATGACATCACGTTGTTGATGACGTCGCACATGTTGGAATTTCGCCATTCCATCAAATTGCCTACCTCTCCAGGTGTTTCAAAATTCTTCTCCTGGCATATAGGATCGAAACTCTACTTGCAAATGACGTAACGTTATTAATGATGTCAAACATTACGCAATTTCGCCATTCCATGAACCGCGTATTTGGGGAGGCGCTCTGGAGTGTACGACCTTAAAAAACCACTTTCTCTTCAAGCCTTGATTCTGAAAAGTTGATACATTCAATCGGACCTAACTTCCAGTTAGTGTGCAAAATCTCAAGGAAATCCGTCCAGTAGTTTTTGAGATATAAGCCGTTAAGTCGGGACAGACAGACAGACACACAGACAGATAAATTCTGTAGGACCTCCAGTAAACCTGGAGGGATAAAATGATGACACTGCAACAGCTGCTATTGTTGATGATGATGATAATGATGTTGATGATGAAGATGATGTTGAAGAAGAAGAAGAAGAAGAAGAAGAAGAAGAAGAAGAAGAAGAAGAAGAAGAAGAAGAAGAAGAAGAAAAGAAGAAGAAGAATGAGGAGGAGGAGGAGGTGGTGGTGGTGGTGGTGGTGATGATGATGATGATGATGATGATGATGATGATGATGATGACTCATCCAATACTGTCATTGATTTGACCCAACTACTATGCGACAGCACAAGGCTCACATGTTCCCCGTTGCACTCCTACAGCCCGCAATGTGGAGCGAGGCCAGCAGGCAGTGGCAGAGCTGGCCAAGGAAGGGCTAAGCCCCAAGTTCCACCAGCTGGACATCTGTGACCAGAACAGCATTGACCGTCTGCATGACTTTGTCAAGACCAACTATGGTGGCATCGACGTCCTGGTCAACAATGCGGGCATTGCCTACAAGGTGAGCAGTGTGTTGAGAGACCATCATACAGTGTACCACCTTCCCCTGCCCCTTGCTGTCATTCCCATGAGGACCTGGCTGTCTCTTCACTCCCAGTTACTTCCTCTCATGCTTTACCCCTGGAAGTCGGATGTGAGAACTGACCCACTGTGTCTCGCTATGCATTTTGTAAGAGGCGAACAACTGGGGAAATTGTGACTTGACTTGTTATTATTCTGTCACTTCTAATCTTTTATCATGATCAATGGCCTGAAAAAGTCTACAAGGGCTGATAGGCTGTAAAACTCCATCATCCATCCTCTTATGCTTCCCTGCTCAAATTCATTCCTCAAAGACGCGTAATGCTGTTCATGCCAAATGTTTGACATATTCTGCAGGAGTGTCCTGGCCCTCCTGTATGTACCATATATTGTGGATCTATTTTTATGTCGCAATATTTGGAATACTTTTAAAGAAAATCATGCTGTAATATGTTTAATCAACAAGAGAATTTGCCCGTTTTCACAACACATTTTGAACATTTTAAATATAGTTAACATATGCTTATTTTATATGACTATGGTTTTTGATATAACATCTTTAATACTTGTGATATTCTTCACACATGAGTGTACATATGCACATTTGTATGTTGATAGGTAAAAATAATGTCTTCAACTTTTGTTTATATGTTCTTGTTGTTTTTACAAATATATATATCTTACCTTTATTATGCTGACACTTTCTAAACATATATTGAGGCCTTACATAGCCAAATAAGTATAATAGGCTTTTTAAACAATATACATTAATTCATTCTAAATCACTGCTGCAAAAAGTGCAGGTGTGCCTTATTCACTCCTCTTGTCAAGCAAAGTTTATAAACTTCAATCATTCAATTCTAAATTTCATGGTTGAATGTTGATTTCGGAGCAGAGTTGACTGTTATGCCTGGATAAGGAATAGTGTGCTTTAGTTGGAAAACTGGAGAGGAAGTCCATATCTTCAACAGGCAGCAAGGGGCAGATTGGGAATGGCAGAAAGATTGGAGTGTTGTGTTACAGGATATTTGATAACTGTTTGTATTCAGCTCTTCAGACAACCTTGAATGCGTTTTTATTTGTGCTTGCTTTCCATTGTAAGAAAAGAAGAAAAAAATGGCTGCATAATGAAATGTTTGTGTATGCCTGCACAAATAAGTAGAATCATGTTTGTGAATTCTGCATTTATTATGAGATTTTTCACATTTTCAACTTAAGTTTTATTCATGAATGCATGATATCTATACGAAGTCATGCTGATGTTGCATTAATTTTTTTGGATTGAGAAAAAGTCCTGCTAAGCCTGCTGGTCATGCTGATAGCACTTTGACATCCTGCTTTCCTCTTAGCGTGCTTGTAATAATTCATGATTATAACAGAAAAAACACACACACATTCACACACACACACACACACACACACACACACACACACACATACACACACACATATGTAAACACACACATACCCTAGTTTGTGGGGTTAGTATTTTGTTTTTAAGCTCAATTTGAACAATGATTTTGGTGATTTTAAGATCAATTTTAAAACAGTATTGTGCATCGTGGGCATCAGGCACCATAGATCAGATGCTCATTCAGGTTTTGATAACAAGCTGTGCAGATGGCCAAGTGATTTGATACCAATAATCTGATAAAGAAATCTTGTGAACAAAATATTACCTAATACTGGAAACAAGTCACTTCAAGCTCTCAGCTGTCATTATGACAGTCAGAAATTGTGAACTTGCTGAGACAAATGCTGCTTTATATAGCAATAATAAATATGTATTGTATTGTATTATGTTGTGTTGTATTGTATTGTATTGTGTTATATTTGTATTGTACTGTGCTGTACTGTATTGTATTGTAAATCAATATGTTCAAAAGGTTAAAAACTGCTTGACATTATCTGCATTGCAATGATTTATCATAATTTATGACAAGCTTCCCATCCTGTTTGTTACAGGTGGACTCCACTGCACCTTTCGGTGAGC
>JAWQFJ010006585.1:0-22500 GCA_034096865.1 Theodoxus fluviatilis | reverse complement strand
ACATCTCGGGGCAAGTATGTTGAGTGATTTAAGACCAAGCCCAACAGCAGTAACTTTGCTGTTGCTGCCATTTGTGTGTGCAAGGGATGCATTGTGCTTGCTGTACTGGGTTCCCTTCTCTCCCCAGTGCTGCCCTGGGTACGTTGCCACTGACATGTCCTCCCACAAGTTTGTGTGTGCAAGGAATGCATTGTGCTTGCTGTACTGGGTTCCCTTCTCTCCCCAGTGCTGCCCTGGATACGTTGCCACGGACATGTCCTCCCACAAGGGCCCCCTCACCATTGACCAAGGTACGAACTGCTTGTGAGCTTTCCTCTTCATCAGAAGTGAACATCAATGAGCCCCAGAAGGTTTTTCAACTTCTTTGAATCTCATTTAAAAAGGAAAAAAAGAGTTCCTGTCAACTTGGCGCAGATGTGATCACCGTGACTAAATCTTGTGCAAAGCCGGGCGATGATTCGTTGTTTAACTCAATTACGACGCACCGCATCATATGATGTGGTGAGGTGAGCAACGGTGCGTATGTAAATTTCTTGTGCGTGTTGTAAGGGGCTCTTAACCAGTCGAGGTAGTCTAGTTCTCTTATAAGATAGTGAGGAACATTGTAGATCGTCTGTGTCTCTGAATTTGAAGAGGATAAGGCACTGCCAGACTTTGTTTACACATCATGACATGTGGCAAGGGGCGATTTCAACGCTAAATCACAATGGCGTCGCGGCAGGACGATGAGGATGTTGTTGAAATCGCTATGAAAGAAGCATCAGATGAGAAGGACGATGTGATCCCTTTTTCCGAAGATGAAAAAGATGCAGTTTTAGAGGAGCAGATCATAGGTATAGTGCACGAACTGCTGACAGAAGAAGAGGAATCGGAAACTGATCCGTACACGCTGTCGGCTTAGAGTCGGCCTCACTCCAGTTGAACTAAATACAGGCACGCCAGACGGTACCCATCTTTGTTGCAATACTATATTCAAAATAAAATTAACGAGAGAATGACATTGATCTACATGGATAGAGGAGACAAAGAGCGTTCTAATGATGGCAACTGTTTTTCCATTGCTTGATTAGTATTTTTTCAGCAATTTCTGTAAAAATGCCCAGAAACATGCGTCTCCAGTCAACACGAGCTAAAAATAGTGCTGTCTTCAATGAGTTAAAACTAGCTGCATGCCACTCAGATATATGATACCAAAGATGTCTTCAATGATACTATCATGTTGCTCAGTTTTGCACGCTTTTTCTCTTCCTGCATTGTTTTAGCTGATTGGCTGTTGAGAAATTTAGCGCCATAGAAATTTTGGTTGTGACAATTCTTCACAGTCACAGTTTGCAAGAGAATGAGTTGTTCTGATGAATGTGTCTTTGTCTGATATAGAAACAGGCCAGTATATAAGCACATTGCACAAGGATACAGTGGGCCATATTCGTAGGTAACCAATCAACAGGAAACTGTTAACTGAGTAATGTGTCATAACCAATCAGGGCATTTAGACACATGTTGATCAAATTATTTGCAGTTGAGAAGAAATGGAGCTGGAATCACTGCAGTCAAATCAAATAATGACCCCACAAGAGTATTGTTACCATATAACATATGGTGGCCATGTTTGTGTAGATATGTTCTAGGAGGTGTTATGAAGTAGACAGGAGTTAGGCTGGTCCCTCTCTACCCCACTCTCGCCTGAGAGAGTTTGGTCTAAAAGCTTGATAGGAAAATACACCCCTGTGAGCTCAGTTTCCCCTTCAACTTTTCTCTATCAGTAGGCATTGTCAAGCATTCAGTGCAACTCCACCATTACTGAGCATTCTAGGTAAGAGGGTGAACAATTCATGAAAGTCTGCCACGTTTATGGATAAAGTTACAAAAATGTTGCTGTCTGAAAATCTAGTTCCAAAAGAGAGCAAGTGCACAGAACTTCTGAGCCTTGTGTGTGTGTGTGTGTGTGTGTGCGTGTATGTGTGTGTGTGTGTGTGTGTGTGTGTGTGTGTGTGTGTGTGTGTGATGGTGTGTGTGTGTGCGTGTATGTGTGTGTGTGAGTGTGTGTGTGTGTGTGTGTGTGTGTGTGTGTTTGTGTGCATGTTTGTGTGTGTGTGTGTGTGTGTGTGTGTGTGTGTGTGTGTGTGTGTGTGTGTGTGTGTGTGTGTGTGTGTGTGTGTGTGTGTGTGTGTGTGTGTGAAACATGGTTGAACCCATGGTTTCTTCATTCTCTACAGTCCAAGTCGTTCACTCATGGCATTGATTTTGTCTTAACAATGGATGTCTGTGTGAGACCCTTTTGATTAGCAATGCCTTAGAAAAGCTAAAGTTCACAACTGAAGTTAGTTTATCTTTTAACCATTTCATTTTAGATATTTTTCATAGTAATAATTTCTTCACTGCAAGCATAATTAAACAGGTTTAATTTAGGCTAAATTTTAATGTTTACTATTAGTTATTCCAGTCTCAGACTTTCATGGGACTAACCTGATTTCTTCCATACATCCCATATTTTGTCCACAAAGCTGTATGCCCTGGCAAAGCATGCATCCATTCTCAGGTAACCTAATACCAATCCCTCACTTGTTTTTCCAATGGAATGTTTCAGGAGCAGAGACTCCTCTCTTCCTTGCGCTGCTGCCTCCTGGAACCACGGAGCCCAAGGGCTGCTTCGTGACGGACAAGGCTGTGCAGGAATGGTGAGAGGACGGCATGGACAATGTCCAGCAGCTGCAAGCTTGGACATCATCGCCTGCTGGTTCCCAAGAGACTGGACAGCTGACTGCTCTTTGAACGTTTGCTTGTGCTTTGAAGCTATTTCCATGGCGTTTTCCACGAGTATCCAACTGAAAGTATCGAGGCGTTTGGCTTCTCCAGTCAATGTCAAGGACTTTGTTGTTTTTTCTTGAATGCCGTATGCTTGAGATTTTTTTTTTCTTTGGAGATACATGTGCATTTGATATGCTCACAATCCATTTTCTGATGTCATTGTGACTCACTGATTCTGATTCATTGATGCTGCAATGGAGAGGGAATATTTGTGACTTTGTTTTGTTTATGTGAAATGGGCATGCTTCATTTTTCACAGTAAGGCACGGTGCTTGAACTAGTCCATTCCTTGCACAAGATGTGCATAGCAAAAGCTGGTATTTGTACTTAATTTCCAACCAAATAGGAAGAAAGTATTAGCTCACGAATGCAATATTTATTATACTGGTGATTGATGCTTGGACCGCACTCCTCAATGCTTCAGTGCTTTCCTTTTTGCCAGTTTGGATCCTTTGTTATTGAAGGCATCTTTGTTTTTGTTTTTTATCTTGGAAGGAATCAGCAATCAAGTTTATTTTCTTGTTGATAGTCAGTCCTTTCCATTTTATGTAGTCTGTGATTTTGGTGTGAATACTCATTGTACATTTTGAGCCTTTTTCGAAATGATTATGTTCACAAAAGTAGTGTCACGCCATGCACATTTGCTTTGTCTCTGAATAAAATGTGGTAACATATGCAGAATTTTTTTGGTGTTATTTAGTGCACAGAGGTCTGTGTTTTGGTCAGAACTGTTTTTCTCACATGGTATTGAATTTAATTTAATTTAATTTAATTTAATTTAATTTAATGAAGTTATTTCACAAAGATAGTCACTCAGAACTTTGCTGTGTTGCATTCAGCTCTTGCAGATAAAGACATAAGATACGACAAGACTTGAAATGTTTGCAAGAATACTAATCAAAATCACAAAAAATATTATCAATGCCATGATTTCATTGTGATCAGATACTGATACAGAGATTGTATTCGTTGCTTTAAAAAAAGAAAATTACATCTAGCACATATAAGGCAAACAAGTATCATGGAATATATACTCAAAGCAACTTGTTAAAAGACATTATCATAAGAATACGGAGAGAATTAAATGATGGCATTATTTTAAGATTTTGTATCTTATTCATCAAAATCTGCTCAAACCGTTTCCCACTCCACCCCATGTCTCCTAGAACCTCGGGTTGAAGAGCTCCCTGGGATCGCTGCAGAGGCTTGACCAGGTATGGGAAGCCCTACTGATGAGCAGGACACATTTACATGTAGTTGGAGTGTCAAGTGCCTGTTCCATCACACCCAGAAAAAGGTGGCCTATACCAAACCACATGCATTTTGTCAGCACGTCTTCACTTTTGATGCCTTAAATACTTTTCAGCATTATCGTCGTTGTCATCATCATCATCATCATCATCACCACCACCACCACCACCACCACTTTCAAACGCTTTAAGATGGGGGGGGATCTTCCTTTGAAGACCGTCAGCTGTGCCGCTTCCCAGGAAGTTTCATCATCATCATCATCATCATCACCACCACCACCACCAACACCACCACCACCACTACCACCACCACCAACTGCCACCACTGCCACCACCACCACTTTCAACACCACATCATCACCATCATCATAATCGTCATCATCGTCATCATTTATACTATTACAGCACTGATTCCTCTAAAAGGATCTAAGTGAATATTAATCTGGAGAAGAAAAAAAGAACAGAAAATCATGACATTTTGTCTTGCTATCCCAGTAAAAGAGGTTGAAATTGTGTTTTCTGTTTGTGAAGATATTCCTCTGCTATTCGAAGACCTTTGATTTGGAATATTTACATGGTTCATCACGCGAAGATAAAATCACTCGTGCTTGCTGACTCAGTAATGCACGGCACGATCTTGAAACTGGAGTTGCCTCCCCTGAGTCAACATTTTTGCCTAGTCCAACCTTGGCCAGTCGAGTTGACAGTCAGACAGTTCATGGTATTTTTTTGTGAAACATACAGATTGTTGTGGTCGGTGACCATTTAGGATATGTGATGGGAAGGAATGATGAGACGGTGTCGGTAGCACGTGTTTATTCCATCTAGCTCATGATGCCTAGGGCGGGGAGGTAACCCGGGGTGTAATTTCTCCCAATGGAGTTGCTTCCCTTGATGGACAAGTTTGTGATCGCTAGATCAAAACATTCATTCCGTCTTCTTATGGAAAGAAAGGATTATGGGAACCAAATTAAGAGGGAAGAACATTTAATGTACAGGTATAAAAATTATGGGACACATTAAGAATTAACATTTAAGATTCTGATTGTCTTCCATGGCTGTATCACTGGTGTAATGTGTAATGGCTGTTTGCTCATATGTATGTTGTTACAAGTCCACATCCTGAAATAGCGTATCCGGTTAGTGTATTGTGTCCTGTGTGTCTGATCATATAGATGTAGATATAGGTGTGTCTACAGATCAAGTCTCTTGGGACTCTTCACTGCTCGACCCGATCTGGTTGTGTAGTTTCCAAGTGTTGATACTGGTCTGGGGGCTGAGTCTGTATTTTCTTGAAACTCTGGTTCCATTCTGCCTGTGAGGCTTGGTGGGGCTTCTGGAACTGGTGTTGGCGCACATTGCTGTGATGTTGGTTGTTTTTGTGTTGATGCTCGTGGCCTGAGGAAACGTCGATTGCGGATGTAGGTACCACCGTCGTTTGTCTCCACTTGGTATGATCGTGGGGTGCTCTCCAAGTCGGTGACAGCAGCTGGTTTCCATGCATCTCCCTTGAAGAGTTGGACATTTACTGTGTCACCAGGTTTCAGTGGTTGCAGAGGGCGAGCGGAGCGGTCATAGTATTTTTTCTGTGTTGCCTGAATCTGCTGTCGTCTGAGGGTTACTTTGCTGGGGTTGATGGTGGTAGGTTGTAGAGTTGTTTCGGCAGCTGGCAGGATGGAGCGGAGCTGGCGCCCCATTAGAAGTTGAGCTGGTGAGGCGAGGTCATCCACAGGAGTACATCGATACTCGATCAGGGCAAAAAGTGCATTGGCACCATCAAGTTTTGCTTTGGAGAGGATGCGCTTAGCTGTTTGGGCTGTCTTTTCTGTCAAGCCTGCGGGTGACCTGGGCTGGAGGTGATGTGACTGAAGTCCCATTTGGTGGTGAAATTTTGAAACTCCTTGGTGGTGAACTGCGGACCGTTGTCGCTGATCACGATTTCTGGGATGCCATGGCGAGCAAAGTGTGCTGATAGCTTCCTGATGACTGCATGGGAAGTTGCTGTAGGCAATTCATCAATTTCGAAGAAGCGGCTGTAGTAGTCTTCGGTGATGAGGAAGTTTCTGTTGTTCATGTGAAAAAGTCTGTGCCGATCTTCTGCCATGGACGAGATGGAGGCTTGTGAGGGATCAGTGGTTCCTTTGAGTTGGATTTGCTGAGTTCGGAGCAGACGGAGCAGGCAGTGACTGTTTGATGGGTCTGGTTTGACATGCCTGGTCAGAAGAGGATGTCTCGGGCTCGCTGCTTGGTTTTGTCGATACCCAAGTGGCTGGCATGTATCTTCTACAGCATCTCTGGTCGCATTGCTTGGGGTACGAGGATCTTCTCGCCCTTGTAGATGATTCCATCGATGATGGAGAGTTCATCTTGGATGTTCCAGTACTCTCTGATGCTGTTTTTGCCTGTGTCGCACTTTTGTGGCCAACCTTCTTGTATGGTTGTCATGAGGTCTTGAGAATGGAGATCTTCTCTGGTGGAGGTCCTTATCTGATCCATCTTGGAGTCAGAGACAGATAGATAGATGTCTGGTGATGTAATGGACGTACCCGTCGAGATTTTTGGCGCTGCTTGTGTCTTGTGGTTCTGCTGGGATGAAGTTTCTTGACAGGGTGTCGGAGAAAGATATGTCCTTTCCGGGCACATGGACAATTTCCAGGTCGTACTTCTGGAGTTGGAGGAGCATGCGTTGCAGGCGAGGAGGGGCTGCTGCAAGTGGCTTTTTGGTGATGCTCTCCAGGGGCTTGTGGTCAGACTCTACTCTGACACTGTGTCCACAGATGTACTGGGGGAAACGCTGGCATCCGAACCATAGGGCATAGAACTCTTTTTCTACTTGAGCATAGTTCTGCTCAGTTGGAGTCAAGGATTTTGATGCGAAGGCTATTGGCTTCCCGTCTTGAAGGATTGTTGCGCCAAGGCCATGCTTGCTTTCATCTGCTTGCAGGGTGATTGTTTTTGCTGGGTCAAAGAAGGCGAGCACGGGCTGACTGGAGATGATTCGCTTCGTCAGTTGGAGTGCTTTGTCTTGTTGTTGGTCCCAGATGAATTCGCTGACTTCTTTCAGGAGTTGTCGCATAGGTTGGGTGAGTTCTGAAAGTTGTGGTGCAAATTTGGAGAGGTTACCATTCCCAGGAAGATTTGGAGTTTTTTGTTTGTTTGGCGGTGCCATTTCTTCGACGGCCTTTACTTTGGTAGGGTCTGGTTTTAGTCCTTTGGTGGACATGATGTGGCCGAAGTACTTGACTTCTTTGGCTGCGATGATCATTTTGTCTGGGTTGAACTTCAGGTTCCTTTCTGTGGCTCTCTGGAGTGTTGCTTGTAGGTTCTGGTCATGTTCTGTGCGGGTACGGCCAGTGACGACGATGAAATTTACTAGAGTTGTGACTCCTGGGATTCCTTCGAAAATCTCTTCCATTTTTCGTTGGAACTCATCTTGGGCATTGACAAGCCCAAATGGAAGTCTATGGAATCAGTAGCGTCCGAAGGGTGTGTTGAAGGTAGTGAGAACAGACGATTCGTCGCTTAGCTTCATTTGCCAGTAGCCAGACAGCGAATCGAGTTTGCTGAAGTACTTCACACCTGCTGTTTTGGAGAGTGCGTCTTCCAGAGTAGGCAACGGATAATGTGGCCTTTTGATGGCTTTGTTGAGGTCTTTTGGGTCAAGGCAGATCTTGAGTTTGCCGCTTTGCTTCTGGACGATGACCAGAGAGTTGACCCAGTCGGTTGGCGATGTTACTCTGGAGATTATTCCAGACTTCTCCAGTTCTTGGAGTTCAGTTTTCAGCTGATTTCTAGGAAAGCCAAGATCTGCGAGGAATAGGCCGATGTCAAAATGGTGAAAGCAGATGTAAAGGCACTGTTAATAGGCCTACTGTTTGTGGTTGGCTGTGCGGGTGCGACTGGAGCAAGCCCCGAAAACACATTGACCGCAGCATTCTAGCTGATGAGTGAGGTATGCGATCCTTGACACAGGTTGACATCGGCCTTGTGCCTCGCAGTACCTCACGTCTGCGCAGTCGAGCGGTCGGCGACCCCAAATTGTCACTCTTTAACGATTTTACATGACCGAGCGCCAACCAAGATGGCTTCCGCGATGCATTCTCGTCGTCGCGGAGTGAGCTTCTCAACCAACTGAGTGAATCAGTAGCTGCAGACTGGTCGTCGCTTGAGGAATCTGATAAGATATATTATGCTGTAGCTGTGCAACAAGACTTGGCACCGCTCGAATAGAAAAGTGTGTAGAAACGACAGTGCTGACTTACAGCGTAAGCAAGAATTTCTCGACACTTATATCAAGGGAGGTTACGCAACCAAGGACCAATGGAATATATAGAGTTACCTCCCTTTGAATTTTTTTAGAAGTCTTTCGTGGAAATGTTTGCTCACATCTTGCCAAGTAGTTATTTCAGAGCAGTTATTCTTTCGAAGAAGAAAAATTACATCAGCATAACTTCTTGTAACTTCACAAAGGCTGGGTGTTAATCACAAGTCGAAATGTGTGCCACTGCGCACATTTGTGATGATGACTTCCTTCCATTCCGCAAAAGCAGCCATTTTGGACGATTACACGCGTAGCCTCTGCGTGGCGGGCTATCAAGCGCTCGGTACCGCTACGCCCATACAAGCCATTCAAGAGTCGAGCACTATCAAGCGCTCGGTACCGCTACGCCCACACAAGCCATTCAAGAGTCGAGCCCTATCTAGCGCTCGGTACCGCTACCCCCATACAAGCCATTCAAGAGTCGAGCCCTATCTAGCGCTCGGTACCGCTACCCCCACACAAGCCATTCAAGAGTCGAGCACTATCAAGCGCTCGGTACCGCTACCCCCATACAAGCCAATCAAGAGTCGAGCCCTATCAAGCGCTCGGTACCGCTACGCCCACACAAGCCATTCAAGAGTCGAGCACTATCTAGCGCTCGGTACCGCTACCCCCATACAAGCCATTCAAGAGTCGAGCACTATCAAGCGCTCGGTACCGCTACCCCCACACAAGCCATTCAAGAGTCGAGCACTATCTAGCGCTCGGTACCGCTACCCCCATACAAGCCATTCAAGAGTCGAGCCCTATCAAGCGCTCGGTACCGCTACGCCCACACAAGCCATTCAAGAGTCGAGCACTATCTAGCGCTCGGTACCGCTACCCCCATACAAGCCATTCAAGAGTCGAGCACTATCAAGCGCTCGGTACCGCTACCCCCATACAAGCCATTCAAGAGTCGAGCACTATCTAGCGCTCGGTACCGCTACCCCCATACAAGCCATTCAAGAGTCGAGCACTATCAAGCGCTCGGTACCGCTACCCCCACACAAGCCATTCAAGAGTCGAGCCCTATCTAGCGCTCGGTACCGCTACCCCCATACAAGCCATTCAAGAGTCGAGCCCTATCAAGCGCTCGGTACCGCTACCCCCATACAAGCCATTCAAGAGTCGAGCCCTATCTAGCGCTAGGCCTCTTGAACGACCTACAGTATCTGTAGTTCTCATTCCGGGGAAAAACCCAGTAAACACTGATAACTTTAACTGTAAAAAACCACACGAAAATATATGGCAAAAGCAGCATATGATTTTTCCTAATTATTTGTGACATATCTTTTATTAACATATAAATACGTATATTTTAAAAGATAATGTTAGCCTAATTTAATATAATTTCAACGTTATTAATAACTAATTACAGATTAGATTAATGTAACGTTAGTGTATTCTCTCTCTCTCTCTCTCTCTCTCTCTCTCTCTCTCTCTCTCTCTCTCTGTCTCTCTCTCTCTCTCTCTCTGTGTGTCTCTCTCTCTGTCTCTCTCTCTGTCTCTCTCTCTGTCTCTCTCTCTCTCTCTCTCTCTCTCTCTCTCTCTCTCTGTCTCTCTCTCTGTCTCTGTCTCTCTCTCTCTCTCTCTCTCTCTCTCTCTCTCTCTCTCTCTCTCTCTCTCTCTCTCTCTCTCTCTCTCTTCCTCTCTCTCTCTCCCTCTCTCCCTCTCTCTCTCTCTCTCTCTCTCTCTCTCTCTCTCTCTCTCTCTCTCTCTCTCTCTCTCTCTCTCTCTCTCTCTCTCTCTCTCACTCACTTCCCGTTGTGTGGTCGTCGGTGACGGACGTGTGCTAACGAGCTCCGCTATCTGCCAGAAACCTTCCTTTGTGCGGACTTGCAGAACTTGTAGCCTTGTCGGGACACAGCATGTGAGGCGATACCCTTACTGTGAGTTGTTAAAAACTGGTCTAACCTTAATTTTTACATTTGTGAGTTTTGCGTTTCATCGCATTTGGAGACGTTTCGAATTGCTGCAAGGTGAGTTGTTTTCACCTCCGCTCACCGCCAAGGGCATCGAGCTCCAAACGTATAGAGTTCGAATCGGATCCTATGCTGCGCGTTAACGACGCCGCTACTGCAAGAAGGATGTTGAAGGCAAGTTGGGTTTGCCATAAATTTTGCTCTCGCCAAGCGACTAATGTTGTGCATGGCGATACTACTTGGAGTAGCATTCATCGCTTGGAGTGAACGAGCTGTACTTGCAGCTACGCTTGTGCCACGTTTGCCTGGCGCGATGGGGAGAGGAAACGGCTACGGAATTGTCTCTGCTCGCTTCGTTTGTCCTTCTGGTGCCACATCTGTCCGATACACCTACCATCGATCTCAACTGCTATTGCTGGGAGGTGACATTGAGGAACAACCCGGGCCTGTCGAGAGAGAAGATCTGGAAAGTTTTGGGAAGATGTCGATAGAGCAGATGACGGAACAGTTTAAATCTCTGTTGCAAAGCGAAACTCAGAAATTACAGTACGAACTTTCCGTCCTGACCAGAAAGGTGTGTGACGTTGAGAAGGACGTTGCTTTGCTGCGGAAGAGACTCGAAGAGCAAGATGAAGTAATAGACAGCTTGGAGAGTGTCCATGCAGTATGATGTGAATAAAACACTAAACGACACCGAAGAAAAATTTGAAGCGTATGAACATCATAGCCGCCGAGACAAGGTAGGCCTACTGCTATGGAATTCCCGAGCCTGACGTCACCGCGATAACCACGAGGATTGCGTGGCGACTTGTACGTTAACGGTCAACGAAGTGCTGGCCCACCTCCTCCAGCGTCAATGTCTGTGAATTACACATTTGCAGGTCGATCAGTGTCACTAATGATAGTATCTTGAATTCCGAAATCATCCAGTCTGAAATAACTGATGCCGTTAAGAGGAAAAAGGCAGCGGGTATGGACGGTATAGTGTGTGAAATTCTTGAATGTTATCTACCAATACTTATGTTCTACCTCCTAAAATTGTTCAATTCCATGTTCGAACAGGGCCTGTTTCCTACCCTTTGGTCCCATTCCTTGATAGTACCCATTCATAAGATAGGTTTCGTAACTGTTCCCGATAACTATTGAGGGATCTCTCTGACTATTGTCTTCAGCAAAATGTTCCTGCATATTCTGAATACTAGACTGCAGGCATGGGCAGATGAGAATGATCTCATTGGTGAGGAGCAAGCTAGGTGTAGAAGGGGCTACTCGACAATTGAAAATATCTTTGTATTATATAACGCTGTTGATTTCCAAAAGGCGTTCGACACTGTAGACAGACAAGCGATATGGAAAGTTTTGGAAGGTCATGGGATCAGGGGTGAAATGCTCCAGATGCTAAAGGCAGTATACAAAACGGTGACATGTAGTGTCAGATGCTAGGATCAGGGGTATGGGTCCATCAGTTGTCACTGGGGACTTAAAAAGAGTTGCAAAATGTCTCCTGTATTATTTTCCTTCCTTATTTCACACCTCAGTTTTGAAGTGTTTGCAAAGGGAAAACATGGAGTCCAATTAGAATTAAATGGTGCAGAACTATTTTGTTATTGTTTGTGGATGGCATTGTGGTTTTATCTGATACCGTAATAGGTCTGCAGAATCAGATTAATAATCTTAAGAACGCCGCTGGTAGATTAAGACTGATGATTAATACGGATAAAACAAAGGTTATCTTTCAAAACGGAGGATACGTAGCTGCGGGTGATAGGAGATAGTAACCTAGAGGTTGTCTCTCAATATAAATATCTTGGAGTTACCTTGTCTACTAGATTACGTACAAATACAATGCTGTCTGAGCTGGTCGTCAGAGCCAAATCAGCGTCAATCCAAATCCAAAGGACCTTGAGGAAACTTACCTTTGTTACACCGGATATGTCGTATAAGATTTTTGACATATAGCCAATGATATTTAGGTTTTGAGGGCACTAATGACTGTAAACGTATCAAAACTGTCCATATGTACATGTTGAAGTGGTTTCTCAATGTTGCCTTTAAAACGCAAAATGTGGTGATATACGGTGATGCAGGCAGATATCCATTAAACATTAATGCTCAGATACGCTCAGTCAAATTTTGGGTTAAATTGCTTGGAATGAACTCTAATGGATATCCTTATCAAGTATACATGTCCATGCTTAACGCGGTAGACGCAAATGTTGCACTCTTCCCTTGCAATATCCTGATGTACGGGGGTTCTCCTGGCTTGCGCTAGGAAGTCGAAGTGACAGACACTGGTGGTCGTTTCCAATGAACTTTATTCACGCACTGATCGCTACAGTGGTGAAAATAAGCCAACAGCAATTCGTAGTACTCACAGCAGAAAACTCGCTCTGTACAGGGTCAAAGCCCGTGAGGCACAGATGGCACAGCGCCGACACAAGTTGCGAACGGACTTGTGTCGACCAATCCAAAAGTACCGCTCACAGACGCGTCGGTACGTCTTCTGCCTCCCGAGGTGGCCAGCTGCTGGGTCATCGTGTACCTGTCTCAGCGCTTCCTCCTGCATGGCTCTCGGCAGAACAGGGAGAAATCGTAAGGTTTCTCCCTTCTCGTCCATCCAATTTCTGTACAGCGCTCCATCCGTCAGCTGCAAGGCATCCCACTGGGTTCAGTACGCCTTGGTGACAGGGCTGGTAACGGCGACCTTCCTCCAGGGTGGGCGGACAGGCCTGTCCTCCATCCAGCGGATGATGGGCTGCAGGTCAGGGTCCTGTCTCTGTGCTGCTGCCAGAGGCGTCTCTTGAGCGGTGATCCGCCTCAAGGCTCCCGAGGGCCGCAGTGAAGCATTCCCTTCACCCACAAGACCCTTCAACTGCACGTGGTGCCCATCAATCAGCAGGAGGAACCGTCCCCAGTCTATAACACAGCAATGCTTCTGCAAAAAGTCTATCCCCAGGATGACGTCATCTTCTACATCGGCGATCACGAAGGGGTGAGAAATAACAAGCTCAATGGCCTTCACCTTCACTGTCACGACGCCGTGCACAGGGATCGGTCTGTTCATGACGTCAGTGAGCACCATCGCTGATTCCTCTCTTCTCTGGAAGGGGCACAGCCCAGTCTTTAAGACCGAAATGGTCGCTCCTGAGTCGATCAGTGCCTGATGACGGTTGCCGTTGATGTGCACCTCGATCGCCGGTCCTCCTGGGTCTACGCGGACTGATGCGATGTGGGGCAGTGGAGGCAGGGAACGCCGGGCTATGCCCCTTAAGCCCGGCGCATCCTATAGTTTTCCTGGGCTGTGGTGGTCTTCTTCCTTCACCGTGAACAGCGGCGAGCGATGTGGCCTGTCTTGTCGCAATTATAACATCTGATTTGCCCTTGGTGTCCGTTCTGACGGGAGGAGCGGTTTTGCATCTTCTCCAACAACTCCGCCATCAGCTGGCGAAACTGGGTCAGAGAGAGAGTGTCGCCGTCACCCTCCGGCTTTTCCTGGCTGCCAATGGCTCTGATCCTGTGAAGGTGAGATGCTCGCTGGATCGCTTCCTCGCGTTGAGCGATAGCCTCGACACGGAGAGCGGTGTTGACTGCTTCCGCCAAGGTAGAGGGAGCCAACACCTGTACTTAGTGTTTCGCTTCGTCGTCGGCGAGGGCATCTATGAACTTCTCCCGAGCCAAATCGTCGATTGCCTCTCTGTTAAAGGAAGGTGCGCTCGCCTCACCAGCCTCTCGATGTCAGCTGCCAACTCGATGAGTGCTTCTCCCTTTTTGCGCTTTCTCGTGTAAAGTGCTGCCTTAGCCTGGTCTGCATTTCGGGAATCTTGAAACCTGTCAAGGAGGGTCTGAACGAGGGCAGTGTAGTCGTTTCTGCCTTCGGGTGGGATGGTTTCCAGGTCTGTCTGCGCTTGTCCTGTTAGGCTGGAGATGAGGAAACTCGCTTTCTCCCGCTCTCCCCAACCGTTCATTCATGCGGTCACCTCGAACTAGATGTGGTAGGCATCCCACGGTGCCTTCCCGTCGTACGTTTGTGGCTGATGCACAGGACGACCGGCTGGGGGGTATGCCTCTTCCTGGTTTGAGACGAACGGCGGCGCCTCGGCTCGCAGTTGCTTGGAGGCCCGGTGGTTATCTTGGGTGCAAAATCTGGCTGGATACGAGAGGCTTGCTTTTGTTTCTTCTTTCTCTTTCAGCTTTCTCTCCAGTCTGCAGATGACGGTGTCGAGCCGGGTTACTTCCCCTTCGAGGGAGTCGAGGCGTGCTGCTTCTTGCTGGAGGTTAGCATCAATGCAATCTACCTCCTCTCCTAGGCGAAAGCTTACTGCCTCGATTTCCCTCTGCAGTCCCTCTGTCTCGGCTTTGATGGTCTGCAGCAAATCTTCCTGACGCAGGCGATCTGCCTTCTCCTCTGCCTTCTCCCGCTCGCGGTCTGCAGCTACTTGCTGGCAACGCTCGGCTTCTTGCTGGTGACGCTGGGCTTCTTCTAGCTCTTTCCGTTCGCGATATGCAGCTTCTTCTGCCTCCTTCCGTTCGCGATATGCAGCCTCTTCTGCCTCCTTCTGTTCTCGGTGTCGTTTTTCCTCCTCCTGGGCTTCTCTCTGCTGTCTCTGTTGGTCGAGCAGGAGTTTCATCATCATTGCGATGTCATCCGTCGGTTGCTTTGTCGCCTCCGCGCGTGCGGCGGCTCGAGTCATGCGCTTCTCGCCTCCCATTTCCGTTGTCACTGTCACTGCTTCGACTGTTCGCCGTCTCGGGAACCAATGTTGCACTCTTCCCTTGCAATATCCAGATGTACAGGGGTTCACCTGGCTTGCGCTAGGAAGTCGAAGTGACAGACACTGGTGGTCGTTTCCAATGAATGAACTTTATTCACGCACTGATCGCTACAGTGGTGAAAATAAGCCAACAGCAATTCGTAGTACTCACAGCAGAAAACTCGCTCTGTACAGGGTCAAAGCTCTCACGTTTAACTCTGTCGTATCTGCTGCCCTCCCCTCTGACTCGCTTTCGCTTCTTATATACATGTACACAATTTCTAGAAACTACCAGCACGATATCGAATATACTATCACACTCCCGTACTCGACTTCACGTGACATAACAAGCCCCTGAGCCTAAGTCGGTCGAGGTCAGGGCAGTGACCTGACTGATAAACACGCCTGCGACGCATGCGAGTAGGCTTGAGAAACTTCACAACACAAAACATAATTGGGCGACATACATAAACATGTTATTGGTAAAACATGAATTTATAAGGGAAAGGGGGTTGTTGTGTTCCGAGCGTTGCACTTCTTCAATCAATAAAGACTGGAGGCTTGTAAATAGTTCAACTTAGAGAATTTACTCCTTCTTACTTTTTACAATGTAACTCCGCGTGTCGTAGCTCTCGACATGGCGCCCGACAATTCTGCCCGCGCATGCGCGCATAATGCGTAGACAAAACCAAGTGATAAACTCGTAGGCGAAACCAAGTGATAAACATGATAACACGACAGGGGTGTCAAATGGTTCAAAATAAAACTACGTTTATAAGGCAGCGGAAAAGTAGATGGATTGAATGCTATAAGACTGAATGGAGGAATTGTGTACAGCAAAGTACGAGATATGCCTTCTACAAATTAATAACAACAGAATATGGTATGGAGCCATATCTCGATGTATTAGACACAAATGTATTTAGAGATGCCTGGGTACGTTTCAGAATAGGAATTAGTGAATTATTTGTACATAAGTATAGATATAGTCCAATAGCTCGCCCAACTGTTTGCCCATCATGCTTGGAGACAGATGAAGACGAAATTCATTTTTTTATTTCATTGTCCAGCTACATATGATCTCCGAATGAAGTATGTATTACCGTTTGTCCAACTTGCTGTTAGTGCACCTGTCTCTCACATTTTCTTATCTGATGATGTTTATACAATTAGAAGCACTGCGACGTACCTTTATAAAGCTTTCCAAAGACGAGCAGAGGCAATGCTGATGGTAGACAACCATAGATACCTCTTAAAGAACTAGAACTCACCGATCTAGTGATAATTATTAACTCTAGTTGCCACCGTGTCCAGTAGCCGATTGAAAAGTGTTCATATTATTACAATTATGTGTAACTGTTTGCAATTTGTAATGGGCCGGAGGCCCCCACAATAAAAGCAGTTGTTCGTTGTTCTCTCTCTCTCTCTCTCTCTCTCTCTCTCTCTCTCTCTCTCTCTCTCTCTCAGTTCGTCTGTTTGTCCGTCCGTCCATCCCTCACTTCGCCCGCCTGTCCGTCCATCTGCACTCCCGTCCAACCTTCCTTCTACCCGCCCGTCTGTCTGTCAGTCTGTCCGTCTGTCCGTCCGTCTGTGTGTGTGTGTGTGTGTGTGTGTGTGTGTGTGTGTGTGTATGTCTGCGTGTCTGTCTGTCGGTGTGTGTGTGTCTGTCTGTCTGTCTGTCTGTCTGTCTGTCTGTCTGTCTGTCTGTCTGTCTGTCTGTCTGTCTGTCTCTCTCTCTCTCTCTCTCTCTCTCTCTCTGATCTATTTCATTCACTGCTTACCTTTATCACTTGGTCTAAGCCAGTGCATTCACTCATACTGTTGACATTCAATACATTTTACAAGCTGACTTCCTCAACCTTACACCCACCACTATCTTCTGTCTCCTCGCTCTCCTCCCATCTTCCATCTCGATCAACGATTCCAATCTCCCTTTCTAATCACCTGTCTGAGGAACCTGAAATATTCACATGTTTCCGGACGCCCAAATCCCCGGGTGGGCGTTGTCTGACAGGGAGCAGACCTCCGTGTCCTGGAGGTACTGTTGTCATAGAATCTAGATATACCCTTCTCATCCTACCTCTACCCCCCCCCCGCTTTCGCCATCCCCAACCCCTCTACACCACCCCACACCACCTACCCACACCCTGCCATCAACAATTCCAAAGCATCGCCAGCAATTGTCCCTGGGCTATGCCTTTGCCTCCATCCACCGCGATTCCATCTTTCCGTCTACACCAGCACCTCCCCATGGATCCCATCAAGACAGCTGCTTGCGGTAGGATGTCTTCTCCTTGGTCTGAAAGCTGGTAAGCATGATAGGGCCATGCATTTTAGCTCCATCTTTCCTCCTTCCCATCCCCTTAGGTTTGAGGGTAAGAATAGACCCACCGCGTCTCCCTACACGATTCGTGAAAGTGAATAACTAGGGATATCAAGGCTTGTCTCGTTCTTTCTCTGACCAGCTCCGGAGATGTTGCAAGCCGACACAAGCTGATAGGCCGGGAAACTTCATTCAATCATCGTTCCTTCCCAGCTCTTTTTACTGCTGACGTAATGTGATCGTCTCATCACCTTTTTAAAGCCAGCTCTCTCCCCTGTCAGTGCTGTCCAGTCTGCAAGGCTAGGGAGAGGGGTCACGAAACCAGAGCATGTGCGTGCATGGTGTGATGCGTGTGCTGAACCCCTCAGTAGGGGGTGAAGTGCTCAGCATGTGCACATTCAGCCTACTGGTTTGACTGCTTTGCAAGAACTGCTCATCCGAAACACACATCACCAAGTGTCACGTAGATGTGTACCTGCTATGCGTTTTCAAACGGTTCGTAACTGGTCAGTGCTGATATGTCATTTTGCAAAGCCGAACCTTCCTGAATCTTTCCATTTGTAAATGTAATTTCTTCAATCGTGAATCATTTTGTGATAGTTGCTTTTTGAATCTTTAAGCGTGATGTCATTGAGAACATTTGAACGTAATTATCCTTTGACTGGTTCTCTTTTCAAAAGCGTTGTAGCCCGATGATGGCAATGTTGTTGCAGTTTGTGAAGACAGAGAAGTATTGCTAGTGCTTATTTTTCACTGTTTTTTGTTTTTGTTTTTTGGAGAACACATTAACGACAAACATCGAAAATCCAACGGATATACAGCATGTTCTAGCTTGTAAGGATAGTCGGCTGTACCGAAGCCATGTTGTGTTATTTACAAACCGACAGCTACGAGTACATCCATAATCGTCCGAAGATATGTGGCTACGTTCCCGTCAGAGGATTCGGAGAGACTGAAAGTGGCGGCTCTTGGATGAAGAGAGCATCGGCTGACATTTCTTGCAATATCTTCGTTTATTTCTTGTCCTTTTGTTCTGCATTTCTTGCATTTTGGTCACACAGCCTGCTTGAATCGCTTGTGCTTGTGCTGTCATGACTTTTTAAAAGTTATGTTTGAGTATTGTAAGTTGATTTTTGCCTGACAATAAAGTTTTAAAATCTCTTTCTTTCTCTCTCCCCCCTCTCTCTCTCTCTCTCTCTCTCTCTCTCTCTCTCTCTCTCTCTCTCTCTCTCTCTCTCTCTCTCTCTCTCTCTCTCTCCACTCGACCTCATGCAACTTAGTCGGCACCTCAATCGACATTTGGCCTATACCTTCTTTATTCCTCACTCCCGTCGACCATTCCATACCCACACCAACTCTTACCCACACCGACTAACCCGTACACACACACACACACACACACACACACATGCACACTCACACGCACACACACACACACACACACACACACACACACACACACACACACACACACAAAAAAACACACACAGCCCCCTAGCAGTTGTCAGCGAGCCTGGTGTCCCTTGAGGCAGCTGTCGTCTCTCCCAGAGACTCGCCCAGTGTCTCTCTGGAGGGACGTGCGTCCGTCTGGGGTTCCTTTTTCCCTGCCGGGTCGATGTGGGCATGCGGATCAAAGGAAGCAGGGCCGAGGCGCCCTACAGAATTCAGGAGAGGACAGGATAAGGAGACGACACAGCCCTAGTCTGACTATCCTGGGGGCCCTCTATCCCTCCCTCCCCCCCCCTCCATTCCTCCCTTCCCCCAACTCTACCCCACCCCCACCCCCCAACTCTTCAAGGCTGTCTTCACTCCTTTGAGAGGGAGTCAGGGAGACAGACCCACAGGCTTCGTCATAGATCTTGGCAACCTTCAGAAGGCAGATGGGCTGCAGTCCTACAGCAGCGCGGATTTCACTCCCGCTGCATCACGAAGAGCAGAGCAGAGAGGACCCTCAAGCATTGATCTTGAGAAGAGGAAAAAGTTTGGAAAAATAGCTCTTGAAGGTGTCTCTCTATTCATGGGGGTTTCTTGAATCGGGGCTAGAGTGCCTGTGGTGTTTAGGTTTTTTTTCTCGTTCAATTTTTTTTTCGCGTGATGTCGTCAGGTCTCTTATCCCTCACACAGCTTACAACGAGGGAAAGAAAATATTCTGAGATGAAATGGATAGGAGCAAGAGTATAAGAAATAAAGAGAAAAGTGCCGATGGCAATGACAACAAGGCCTCTCGTTAAACTGTTTCTCCATATCCCCTTCACTCGTCATTTGTTTCACATGCAAAAGTCAAACTTGTCAACTCCTGGTCGTACTGTAATCTACACAGCTGCGCTGACAGACGCCTCTATTTTGGGATGAAACTGTAATAAAAAGGACGTATAATGCTGCTTGTGCGAAATGCTCTAGTCTTCTGTTTTTCCTATCCTAACGTTTAATTAAAACATGGAAAAGTACAGAAACACGATGTCCAAAAACGTTGGCAACGATGCGTAAAAACTGAGGACGTGTCTCACAACTTGCGATCACTTGTTCCATGCACGAATAGAGTTTTTGTTTTTAATTGCTGCTGAAACTAACTTCGTCACAATATTCCTCAATGCAGTTTTTACTTAAGTTTCGAAAAGGAAGCACAAAGACTTTTTCGCAGCAACCTTGCCATCACGCACGAGTTGCAGTAGAAGTGTAGTCTTGCCTTGTCGTCCCGCAAAGAAGTCTCGACAACAGGCTCTTGACGTCGACCGAGCGTTGCACTGGTTGGCCTCACTCAGACAATAAACATGCAATTCCCGCTCATCGATCATCGATAATTTCCCCCCCGGAGAGGGATTCGACGTCGCCTGCAGGTAGAAGACGCGGCACCTTTACAAGCCACATCTCTCGCTCGAAAGAGTTAGCGGCTTCGGTAGCCCAAGGCGTCGGCATAAGCTCAATCAAGGGCGCCCTCCTGGGAGCTGATGAAGTCCCCCTTTTACCTATGCCGTGCGCCCGGAGAAAGAAAAGTGCAAACTCTACCCGGGATAGGCCGTGACAGATATCGGCAATTTGATCGATGGCTGTCGCGCCTCGACCCTCGTGAGACCGCCACCGAAGATTGGAGTGATTTCGCCACAAGGAGGATCTTGCCCGATGGAGGAGACCCGGGAGGCAGGCGTCGCACTCTTCGACGGTGATTCCGTCGCGGGTCTCGAGTGGTCTCCTGTGCTGGTGAGGCGAGTTGTCGAGATGTTTTGTTTGGGTCGAGTTGAAATCAGGCAGATGGACGACACCACTTGATTAGTTGATTATTGCTGGTTGACACATTTTTGGCAGCCGACCAACTTGCGTAGAGGGATGTCAGAGATGGGCATTTTGTATCAGCTCTCCAAATCGTTTCCAGCCCAAATCATCCCGCACTTCATTACCTCCACTGAAGGCTGACTATTATCGACATTGACACTGTCGCCATTACCGGAACTTCATTTCAACGCATCGTAGGTTCCATCGAAGCGACACCAGTAATGACGGTGCCCACTCGATACCTCGTTGCCTCCGTTCCGAGAATCAATTGTACCACAAAGAATTCACCATGGAGACTATGAAACGGGAACAAAGCCAATTGAACCGGCAATTAAAAATAATGTCGAAGGCTGTTCTTTTTCTGTCATGCAATTATTGTGAATTCTAACAGTATCAAAGAGAGCGTGCCGTAGGATCTGCGTTCAGAGCTGTGCAACACGACCACGTCGTTGCAAGATCCAGTCATAGCGTCCCATTAAAAACAGGACAGAGAAGCAATTGTAAAAAACAAAACAAAAAATATCACAGCAACTCATTAACAGTGGCAAGTCATTCTGATATCGTCAGAACAATCTGTTATACAGAAACCTCCTACGAGCACTAGAGGACAAACAATAGATTCAACGAGCAAACGAGCTGGTTGAGGTAGAAAGGAGCAGTCCTTGAAACCGAACAAGAGCGCCAAGAAAAATTGGTGCTCTGACAAGTGACAGCTGCTGTCAGGGCGGGCTCCAGTGGGTCTGGATTGCGATTCTGAGGAAGTTTTCTTCACGTCCTAAAAAATACCTCCCCCCAAAAAAAAGAAAAAAAAAATAAAGTAAAGGTGAAGCTTGGGAAATCGCCTGACGGAGGGGTTCCCCATCGAGAGCGTCGACTGCAGCATCTGTCCTCGCGTCAGTAAATACAAAAACTCCAGCATTTAGCACGAAGCTTTCGGTCAATTGTGTTGATGTCAGCCATTGTGCATTAGCCTGGAAAGGACGGGAAATCGATAGACGTACTTTCACAAACAGTCGGCTTGCTTGTTAATGAACTCCACGCGTCCACCTCCTCCTATTTGTATCGTCACTGGGATGTCTCAGTCCTGTAAATCATTTTGTGCAAACACATAACAGAACCTTTTTTTCATTTCAGATGTAAGAACTCCCATTAGGGCTGGACAAGTTTATTATGCGACCTTTAACTGAATCTTCAACATTTTGTTGATGTGAGGGTTTCTTGCAGGCGTTGAAACCTCCCACGGGTGCAATGAAGCTCATAACCATGGTTTTTAAAAAGTAGTTTTACGAAGGTGTCTCAGATGAACGATTACATCACGTGCTCGACATAACTCTTCCCCGTGACTTGCCCTGCGTTCCGCTGCACTCTGCTTCATCTCTGCTACGATGTAGCAGGCTCAGGAGTTTCGATTGGTCGGTTTCTTTAATTACTTTAAAAACACGTTACCATTAAAAGTAGAGGGTTTTGGAGGCCCTCTTTGGATACATGAATCCTCAAAATGATTTCACATTCAATTATATCCCTCTTGTTCGAATAGACAACTTCATGAAAGCATTAGAGTAGAAAATCCATTAATAACAAAAGGGAGATAACAATCGCCAGTCATAAAGGAAGGTCAAGCGAATCTCAAAATGTGTGTCGTCTGCTACCTCGTTACTCGCATGGGTAAAAATGCCGACGTTTACTGCAGATATCAACCAAGACATACTATCCCCTCTGCCACGGTGATGAGAGCACGAAAACATTCATTTCTTCTAAATCTGAAAGCAATCGGCACGTTTGCCTCTTCCAAACTGAAAAAACCCACAATGATATCCCGGCTTACAAGAAGCAAAGAAACCGCGTCAAGACTCTGGTTCGAAATGCAAAAAAA
>JAWQFJ010006583.1:45000-56417 GCA_034096865.1 Theodoxus fluviatilis | reverse complement strand
AAGGAGGAGGGAAAGGGAGGAGGAGGGGAAAGGGAGGAGGAGGGGAAAGGGGGGAGGAGAGGAAAGGGGGGAGGAGAGGAAAGGGAGGAGGAGAGAAAAGGGAGGAGGAGGGGAAAGGGAGGAGGAGGGGAAAGGGAGGAGGAGAGGAAAGGGAGGAGGAGAGGAAAGGGAGGAGGAGGGGAAAGGGAGGAGGAGGGGAAAGGAAGGAGGAGGGGAAAGGGGGGAGGAGAGGAAAGGGAGGAGGAGAGGAAAGGGAGGAGGAGAGGAAAGGGAGGAGGAGGGGAAAGGGAGGAGGAGAGGAAAGGGAGGAGGAGAGGAAAGGGAGGAGGAGGGGAAAGGGGGGAGGAGAGGAAAGGGAGGAGGAGAGGAAAGGGAGGAGGAGAGGAAAGGGAGGAGGAGGGGAAAGGGAGGAGGAGAGGAAAGGGAGGAGGAGAGGAAAGGGAGGAGGAGAGGAAAGGGAGGAGGAGTGGAAAGGGGGGAGGAGAGGAAAGGGAGGAGGAGGGGAAAGGGGGGAGGAGGGGAAAGGGAGGAGGAGGGGAAAGGGAGGAGGAGGGGAAAGGGAGGAGGAGAGGAATGGAAGGAGAAGAGGAATGGAAGGAGAAGAGGAAAGGAAGGAGGAGAGGAATGGAAGGAGAAGAGGAAAGGTAGGAGGAGATGAATGAAAGGAGAAGAGGAAAGGGAGGAGGAGAGGAAAGGGAGGAGGGAGGAGAGAAAAGGGAGGAGGAGAGAAATGGGAGGAGGACGAGATGGTTGGGACATATTGTGGGCGATTGACGATGAAATTGTGGTGGTGGTGGTTGTGGTGGTGGTGGTTGGTGGTGGTGGTGATGGTGGTGGTGGTTGGTGGTGGTGGTGATGTTAGTGGTGATGGTGGTGGTGGTGGTGGTTGGTGGTGGTGGTTGGTGGTGGTGGTGATGGTGGTGGTGATGGTGGTGGTTGTGATGGTGGTGGTGGTGCTGGTGGTGGTGGTGATGGTGGTGGTAGTGGTGGTTGGTGGTGGTGGTGATGGTGGTGGTGGTGGTCGTTGTCTACGTCGTCGTCGTTGTTGTAGTTGTAAGGAACACATCATCATGTATGTTTTAAGTGTTAATGGTTGTTGTGTATTTTTTCGTTTAGTTTTTATGTCATCTCATAATGTGAGGAACCAACGCCAAACCAACTGTCGTTACTTTTGCATGACGAGGAAAGCATCCTGTATTCTGTATCTCAACGAGTTTTCTGTGTGACCTTATGACAGACACATGCGGCCAGGGCAGCTACTTCTGTTTGTGGAGCCGGGCGTGCCTTCCTCGCTACGGTCTGTGTGACGGCAACGTCGACTGCCGAGCTGCGCACTACGACCACTTTGGCGTGGACGAGTCTTCGTGTGGAAGTGAGTTTTTCTTCTGGAGGAACTTAGAAACCAGCTTTGCAAAGTTGGTTATGCGCTAGGACGACACCAACTTTGGTGCTTCCTTAGTTAACCATGCTGGGATTGTGAGGTGAGCGGTGCTGTACAAGTTCATCACAACTCACTCCGTAACTGTAGCTTTGAGAAAGATAAAATATGTAACAAGGAATACGTTAATTAGTATGTCCACAAGAACCTTCTGAGCGCACTTAGATTTGTTCCAATAATTGATGCAGTTTATATTGTACCTTCATCAATGCGAAGCGGATATATGTAGACGTGTCTTTGTACTGATTACAAAAAAACTCCCAATAGTTTGCCTGCTTTTGCTTTTAATCAAAGACAAATTTAAGGATCTGAGATCACGCTAAGATCTGATTCTGCTTAATCCTCAAAATGCTTGTATCAACCTCGTTAACATTCTTCTCTTTTCACGACTCTCCTCCGTTTCGGTTGTTATTTTTTTTTTTGGCTTGTTTGCTTTTTGCTTATTTTTTTTTTTTTCGTGGAAGAGAGAGAGACATGAGTAACGCACGGTTTTGATTAACAAGGCATTTTGAGGAATTAAGCAGGAATTTTTCCGTTTTTTTTTTGTTTCCTTCCCTTCCAGAACGGGGATCTTAGCGTGCAACTCAGATCCTTAAATTCGTCTCGTTTCGTTGTCTTTGATTTTAAAAGCAAAAGCAGGCAAACTATTGGGAGTTTTTTTGTAATCAGTACAAAGACACGTCTACATATATCCGCTTCGCATTGATGAAGGTACAATATAAACTGCATCAATTATTGGAACAAATCTAAGTGCGCTCAGAAGGTTCTTGTGGACATACTAATTAACGTATTCCTTGTTACATATTTTATCTTTCTCAAAGCTACAGTTACGGAGTGAGTTGTGATGAACTTGTACAGCACCGCTCACCTCACAATCCCAGCATGGTTAACTAAGGAAGCACCAAAGTTGGTGTCGTCCTAGCGCATAACCAACTTTGCAAAGCTGGTTTCTAAGTTCCTCCAGAAGAAAAACTCACTTCCACACGAAGACTCGTCCACGCCAAAGTGGTCGTAGTGCGCAGCTCGGCAGTCGACGTTGCCGTCACACAGACCGTAGCGAGGAAGGCACGCCCGGCTCCACAAACAGAAGTAGCTGCCCTGGCCGCATGTGTCTGTCATAAGGTCACACAGAAAACTCGTTGAGATACAGAATACAGGATGCTTTCCTCGTCATGCAAAAGTAACGACAGTTGGTTTGGCGTTGGTTCCTCACATTATGAGATGACATAAAAACTAAACGAAAAAATACACAACAACCATTAACACTTAAAACATACATGATGATGTGTTCCTTACAACTACAACAACGACGACGACGTAGACAACGACCACCACCACCACCATCACCACCACCACCAACCACCACTACCACCACCATCACCACCACCACCAGCACCACCACCACCATCACAACCACCACCATCACCACCACCATCACCACCACCACCAACCACCACCACCACCACCACCACCACCACCATCACCACTAACATCACCACCACCACCAACCACCACCACCATCACCACCACCACCAACCACCACCACCACAACCACCACCACCACAGTTTCATCGTCAATCAGCCCACCAATATGTCCCCAACCATCCTTCGTCCCTTCTCTGAGCCAACAGTTGGAAAGTGAGCGCGAGACGCAAATTTGTTTGCGCTATGAGATTAATAATGAGCAAGCAGGTTTGCAGAGAGGTTCATCATCCAAGGCGCGCAGTCAACACAGATAGAGCCGGTGGAAGTAATCGTGGCAATGCGTAGTCTAATTGGGAATTAAAGAGGGGTAGACTACATCAGAACAATGGAGGTGATGGGGGTAACTATCAAATGAACATACGTGGCAATGCAAGATGACTGTGGTGTGGAGAGTCATCGATCCCAAAGTTTCCGAGAATAGAACGGTACTCGTCGGGGACATGGCGCCGCGACCAGAAGGCCCTGATGCGAATTCCATGACGGCCGTTGACTCACGGCCACCAAAGACCCCCAACCATCATCCATAGAAGATTGTGGTGTGAAATTTATCTTAACACAAAACTCGCACGACAAACCACACAAGCGTCGATGATCATACAAATATTTTTTGTATAGTTATGTGCAACCAATGGGCCCCTTACAAGCCCAGGCGAGGTGGCCACAAAAGAATGTTCATAACGTAGTGCGGTGTAATGTCCCGCGGGCATAAAGATAGAAAACGAATAACCAAAACGAAAACACCAAGGTGTAACAATCAATAAGCCTGTTCCAGTTGTAGGGGAAGATGACACGACAAGTAAAACGTGGGCGTCATAGCCTAAGACCAGGGGCCACTCCTGTAAAGTCCGCACGCGGTTAGAGGCAAGATCATAGAACCTGCCTAGACTAAGAACTGTGTATCTGTGGGTAGAAGGCCTTACTAACGCAAAGTGTTGGTGGGCGTCGAACTGTCAGACCCGGTCCAAATAAGCTAGGTTGTGGTTAAGCCTTAACAGGCGACGAAGTTGGGTTGATACGGGTTGCTGGTTGGACCGATCATAAGAAGCCATAACAATCTTGCTACGCCTGGTGGAAACTCCTCCCCAAGCATTTGCCACAGGAAGCATCCTAAACCCCGAACGATACAATTTAAGGAAGAATCATAAGACGCGTGATGGCGTGGCAACTATCCCATAGGACACGATGTCAAGATGTGTGCGGAAAAGAAAGCCACACGTGGTGTCAAACCAACTCAACCCTCAATCATAAGTCCTTCAAAAACAGTGTACTAACTAACTCTCCTCCAAAACTCGGCAGAGACGTAACGAACCAGTGTTGCGTCGGTAGCTCTAGTGTTTGTGTTCTCACGCAACCAAGTACGGCTAGATTGTTGGACCTAACATAATACAAGACCTCACCACCAGACCACCGAAACTTTGGCCCAGCCGTTAAGTGTAAACGCGTTCCGTGAAGAAAATTCGCCAGCCAAAATAACCCAAACACCACCCCAAGTAAACAACCACAACGTAAGACACCCAACCCACGAACATACCAACAAACGCACATCAAACCACCCGCAGCCGCCAGTTACGGCCACCTTCACACCCCCGCCCTCCATTTGAATAGCCTGCACACAGAATGCCCTTTCTCGAAGCCGAACTGTTCCCCTCGCAACCTTCCACTAATCCTCCCTGTTATTCCTCACTCCCTTTCCGCTCCTCCACCCAGTTCATAATCCTCCCAACCTTTCCCGAATCCCACATTAAAAACACTAGACTCCCCCCACTTTTCCAAATACAACACAAGACTGAATTGAACATCCTCCCTTTCCCCTCCTCCTTCCTTCCTCTCCTCCTCCCTTTCCTCTCCTCCTCCCGTTCCCCTCCTCCTCCCTTTCCCTCCTCTCCCTTTCCTCTCCTCCTCCCTTTCTCTCCTCCCCCCTTTCCTCTCCTCCTCCCTTTCCTCCCTCCTCCCTTTCCCCTCCTCCTCCCTTTCCTCTCCTCCTCCCTTTCCTCTCCTCCCACCTGTCCCCTCCTCCTCCCTTTTCCCCTCCTCCTCCCTTTCCTCTCCTCCTCCCTTTCCTCTCTTCCTCCTTTTCCTCTCTCCCCCTTTCCCCTCTCTTCCCTTTCCCCTCCTCCTCCCTTTTCCTCTCCTCCTCCCTTTCCCCTCCTCCTCCCTTTCCTCTCCTCCTCCCTTTCCTCTCCTCCTCCCTTTCCCCTCCTCCTCCCTTTCCTCTCCTCCTCCCTTTCCTCTCCTCCTCCCTTTCCTCTCCTCCTCCCTTTCCCCTCCTCCTCCCTTTCCTCTCCCCCTCCCTTTCCTCTCCTCCTCCCTTTCCTCTCCTCCCCCCTTTCCCCTCCTCCTCCCTTTCCTCTCCTCCTCCCTTTCCTCTCCTCCTCCCTTTCCCCTCCTCCTCCCTTTCCTCTCCTCCTCCCTTTCCCCTCCTCCTCCCTTTCCTCTCCTCCTCCCTTTCCCCTCCTCCTCCCTTTCCCCTCCTCCTCCCTTTCCTCTCCTCCCCCCTTTCCCCTCCTCCTCCCTTTCCTCTCCTCCTCCCTTTCCTCTCCTCCTCCCTTTCCTCTCCTCCCCCTTTCCCCTCCTCCTCCCTTTCCTCTCCTCCTCCCTTTCCTCTCCCCTTTCCTCTCCTCCTCCCTTTCCTCTCCTCCTCCCTTTCCTCTCCTCCCCCCTTTCCCCTCCTCTTCCCTTTCCCCTCCTCCTCCCTTTCCTCTCCTCCTCCCTTTCCTCTCCTCCTCCCTTTCCTCTCCTCCTCCCTTTCCTCTCCTCCTCCCTTTCCTCTCCCCTTTCCTCTCCTCCTCCTTTTCCCCTCATCCTTCCTTTCCTTTCCTCCTCCCTTTCCTCTCCTCCTCCCTTTCTTCTCCTCCTCCCTTTCCTCTCCTCCCCCCTTTCCCCTCCTCCTCCTTTTGTTCTCCCTTTCCTCTCCTCCTCCCTTTCCTTTCCTCCTCCCTTTCTTCTCCTCCCCCCTTTCCTCTCCTCCTCCCTTTCTTCTCCTCCTCCCTTTCTTCTCCTCCCCCCTTTCCTCTCCTCCTCCCTTTCTTCTCCTCCCCCCTTTCCCCTCTTCCTCCTTTTGTTCTCCTCCCTTTTCTCTCCTCTTCTCATTCCTCTCTTTCTCCCTTTCCCCTCTTCCTTCCTTTCCTCCTTCCTTTCCTCTTCTCCTCCCTTTCCTCTCCTCCCCCTTTTCCTCTCCTGTGCTCTGATCTGTTCTCCTCTCTTCTCTTGTTCTCTCCTCTATTCCTCCTCGTCTGCAATACGTCACTTACTGCATGCAACTTCATCTGATCCGTCCGAACAGTCGTTGACGCCGTCACAGGTAAAGATGGCCGTGATACACTGTTTGTTCTTGCAGGTGAACATGCCGTCGCCACAGGGGTTGGGAGGAGCTGTCGGGGGGTTGGTCACCACGGGGGGTAACGTCTTTGGTGGCAAGGTCGTTACAGTTCCTGTGAGGGATCAGATTCAGAAGATCAGAGGCTGGGACAGATGTTGCAGGGAAGCATTTCCTCTCAGAAATTAATCTTGTCCTCATCGGACTTGCACAATATGCGAATAGAGGAACACGGAGAGGTATCTTCTGGTCTGCATTTACCTTTTAATGATGAAAACTTGCACAGGCTTTGTAGTTTTCGTTTATTCCAATTATCCGTTATATAACATATTTTTAAAGGGCATCATGATGGCTGAGGATATTTGATCTGTTTCTGTCCACCCTCTACCCCCCCCCCCCCCCCCCAGCCATCTCGTGTATTATGCACTAGCATAAACGCACACACGCGCGCGAGCGCGCGCACACGCGCGCGCGCGAGCGCGCACACGCACATGCACACACACGAGCACGCACGTACACACACACACACACGCACACACACATGTATGCACCCCCAACCCCCACACGCACACACATTAAAAAAAACATATTTCACAGCGATTTTCAAATATCCAACTTTAGCTGTTGAATCGTGTGCGATTATGCGTAGAATTACACTATGTATATTTCTACCACGGGTCGAGTCCATATAGTGACCCCGTATCTAAATGCCTCCCTGTGTGTGTGTGTGTGTGTGTGTGTGTGTGTGTGTGTGTGCGCGTGCGCGCGCACATGTTTGTTTCTCTCTGCCTTTTTACTCTAAGCCCTTTCTCTTTCCCTACGCTCGCTCGCTCTCTCTCTCTCTCTCTCTCTCTCTCTCTCTCTCTCTCTCTCTCTCTCTCTCTCTCTCTCTCTCTGTCTCACTATCACTGTCTCTCTCTGTCAGTATCTCTGACTCAGCTTCTGTCTCTGTCAATGCCTCTGTGTGTCTGTCTTTCTCTCTCTGTGTCCCTTTCTCTCCGCCCCCCCCCCCCTCTCTCTCTCTCTCTCTCTCTCTCTCTCTCTCTCTCTCACTCATGCACTCACCAGTGAAGGGAGTCTTGGAGGGGGTGGGGGGATAGAGCGTGGTGCACTGCTGCTCGTCACTGCCGTCTGGGCAGTCCTGCTGACCGTCACAACGCCACAGCGTGGGCAGGCACACCTGCTTGGGCTCGCACAGGAACTCGTCCACTCCGCACAACACACCAGAGGGCGCCGTAGGGGTCGCTCCCGTGAGGCACTCGAGGGTGAATGTGACGTCATCGATGGCGATGTCTCCGGGGCTGCCGGAGCCCTTCATGGCTTCGAAGACCACACGGTAGTTCTTGGTGTTACCGATGAGGGCGCTGGCAGGGTGCCAAGTGTTCTCCTGGTTTCCAGTCAAAGACCACATGAGGTTCCTCTCGCTGTGCTGGTTCTCGACGTAAACCTGTCCAGGTGGGCAATAAAGACAGTGAAAGAGGGGTCCGTCATTGAAACTAAAAGAATATTGTTCATTTACTGAAAGACGGTGCTGACAGCAGCATAGCTTATTATCTTGATATTATATTTTCAAGGTTCATAGAGTAAGAGAAGATTTCCCGTTGTTTCCAGACTTGAAGGAAAATAATGACATACAATTAACAGTAGAAGCGAATAAGATGTTTCTTCATACAATTACAAACCAACATATGTGTGTGTGCGTGCTTGCGTGTGTATGTGCGTATGTATGTGTGCGTGCGTGTGCGCGCGTGTGCGCGCGTGATTGATTTATGTACCTACATGAATAAATTTGCGCATGCAAGCGTGCATTAATGCGTGGATGGATGCATGTGTTCGTGCATTCCTAGATCAAGTAAACGTGTTCATGCCCATCAGTCAGTCAGTCAGTCAGTCGATCAATGAGTGAATGAGTGAATGAGTGAATGAGTGGGTGAGTTAGTCAGCTAGGAAAAAGAGAGACAGAGAGAGAGAGAGAGAGAGAGAGAGAGAGGGAGATAGCGAAAGAGAGAGACAGAGAGACACAGAGAGAGAGAGACAGACACAGAGAGAGACAGACAGAGAGAGAGAGACACAGAGAGACAGAGAGACAGAGAGAGACAGAGACAGAGAGAAAGAGAGACAGAGAGAGAGACAGAGAGACAGAGAAACAGAGAGAGAGATAGAGAGAGAGAGCGAGAGAGAGAGAGACACTCACACACAGAGAGACAGAGACAGAGAGACAGAGAGAGAGGGACAGACAGATAGACTGACAGACTGACAGACAGACAGAGAGACAGAGAGAGACAGAGACAGAGAGAGCGAGAGAGAGAGAGAGAGAGAGAGAGAGAGAGAGAGAGAGAGAGAGAGAGAAAGAGTACGTCAGTGCTTACCCTGAGGGACCCCATGTTGCTAGCGCCATACATGTAGTAGTAGAAGCGGACATAGCACACGCCGGAAGAGGGCGGGAAATATGGCGTGGCCACAGCAGCCACGTCACCAAGGTCCATGGCACTGGCGTTGACATAAATGAACTGACCTGTGTGACGTCACAAAAAAGCTGTGTTAAAGGTTGCCGAAGCCTCGCTTGATCGGATGCATAAGAGTCACAACGATCAGGAGATACCAACTATTGCTGCTGCTGATTTGATGGAGACAAAGTGTGTGTGTGTGTGTGTGTGTGTGTGTATGTGTGTGTGTATGTGTGTGTATTAGAGAGAGAGAAAGAGAGAGAGAGAGAGAGAGAGAGAGAGAGAGAGAGAGAGAGAGAGAGAGAGAGAGAGAGAGAGAGAGAGAGGACGGACGGACGGACAGAGACAGACCTCAAGCTCAACACAATTATTCAACATATTAAAATTCTAATTTTTTTTTGCTTCCAGATCTCACAAGTACTGCATTCCCATTTCTAGAGCTACGATCTTTATTCTCTACATGCGTATGTGCCCCTTTCTACAAATGAGAAGCCAAAGATAGGGCCTCACCAGTGTCAGTTTGGCTGTTGTCAGCCTTGGGTCCCGTTCCGGTGTTGGGGTCTGTCTTGGCCTGGAGCCAGTCTGCGTCGTCGCTGGTTAACTGTTCGTAGTGGCATTGCTTTGCAAAGTCAGGCTGATCAAAGCTGCAGTCTCCGGCTACATTCGCTGCAAAGGCAATTGTCTTGATTATATGCACGTATGTATGTATGTATGTATGTATGTATGTATGTATGTATGTATGTATGTATGTATGTATGTATGTATGTATGTGTGTATGTATGTAGGTATGTATGTATGTGGGTGATCAGAAACAGGGCAAGGGAAACAATCCTAGTGATCTCCCTTGCACTGTTGAACTGGATGCACTGTGACACTTGTTGTTTGTAACATATTCTGTGCATCTTAGATTAATTGTCTGATATACTATTGTGTTGTGGTATGTGTTAAATCTTATTTGCAGCTTTCCCAGCAAGTGTTAATCGATGCAGTATGTTTATTTGAATGGATGCTGACTCCAGGATTGCATCTTAATGTCCACTAATATTTCAAGTGTCTCTTCTGTCATGGTAAATTCCATTTGTGTGTAATGTCAATAAGACAGTGTTAAACACTGTACACCCAAACAGAAACATGTGTACTCATTGGAAATAGCTAATAATTGTACTTACGTATAAAAAAGGCTCCTAATGTGCCAAATCTTGTTTGCAACTTCCCCAGCTTGTGTTACTTGATGAGTAAGTTTGTATGAATTAATGCTGCTTTCAGGATCACATGTCAATGCCCACTAACTATTTTAAGTGTTTTTACCATCAAGGTAATCATAATTTTCTAACTGTCTATAAAGTCAATGTAACAAACTGATGGTAAACACTGTACAGGTGACTAACAGGCCTACAAATGTAAACTTATGTTTAGAAAAATAATATATGGTGATAAAGGTCTTGCAAGTGACAAAGGCATATCATATGTTGTAGCCAAACAGAGATATGTGTTAGCCCATATGATCAGCCGCTACTACTCTTTATTCCAAATTAGGTCCATGCTCTATACAGATACTCAATGGCTGAGAGTTTATGCATTACTTTGTTCATGTGTGCAGATGTTGTACAATTTTCATGAATAAAGTCTTTTTGATATGTATGTATGTACGTATGTATGTATGTATGTATGCATGTATGTATGTATGTATGTATGTATGTATGTATGTATGTATGTATGTATGTATGTATGTATGTATGTATGTATGTATGTATGTATGTATGTATGTATGTATGTATGTATGTATCTATGCATGTATGTATGCATGTATGCATGTATGTATGTTTGTATGTATGTATGTATGTATGTATGCATGTATGTATGTTTGTATGTATGTATGCATGTATGTATGTATGTATGTATGTATGTATGTATGTATGTATGTATGTATGTATGTATGTATGTATGTATGTATGTATGTATGTATGTATGTATGTATGTATGTATGTATGTATGTATGTATGTATGTATGTATGTATGTATGTATGTATGTACGTACGTACGCATCCATCTCTGCATGCACGCTGTATGTCAATAAACAGCCTACAACTGTACAGCTTACTTTCTTCCAAGACCCTGTAAGGTTGGATTAGTAGGCAAATTGTTTGGGAGGGCAGTTGTCAGCACATTAGACACTGTAGGTGAGTGGACTCAGACATAACTCGACAGTGTTCTTCTCTGGAACCTCCTGTGGGTCATGAGTCAGAATTAGTTCGTAAGAGGCGAATAATTAGGGAAATTGCGGATTGACTTGGTTTTATCCAAAGCAGCTCTAATGATTGTTCGTGATCAATGGCTTTGTATAACCTACAATGGCTGATTGGCCGTAAATTTCCATCCATTCATTCTTCACTGGGTACTGTCAAGGAACAGAATGGTGAAGCGATTAGCGTGCACGGCCGTCGCCTGTGAGCCGGGGATTCAAATCTCGGCTTAAGCTCTCGCTGCTCTGCATTCCAAGGACAGCACACTGGCGACCGGGGCTGACATTCCCCAAGATCAATTCCATGGATCAAACGGTTCGATACGAGTATTGCTAACGTCATCGTCAACATCATCATCACGTGCATCATCATCATCATCGTTTTTCTTCGTCTTCTTTGTCCTCCTCCTTCTCCCACTGCAAGGTCATACAGTGTACATACGGCAGAGAGTGGGTACTTCGTCCGAGCCATCATCGCAGTCATAGGTC
>JAWQFJ010006583.1:35000-40000 GCA_034096865.1 Theodoxus fluviatilis | reverse complement strand
TAAATTCCCCCAGAAGGATGCGTCATTCCAACACACCGAAACTGAACGAGACAGGATATACACGAATGGAAAACACACCTTCGAATGCACGCCATTGAGCCCACTTAGACACATGTAAGCAAAGTTATGTGCACGCATTTATGTGCAACAACACACGCATGCTCTTAGACAAACACACACACATACACGTACACACACACACACACGCACACACGCACACACGCACACACACGTACATACACACACACACGTACACACACACACGTACACACACACACGTACACACACACACACACATACACACACATACACACACATACACACACACACACACACACACACACACACACACAAAGCACACACACGTACATACACTTACCGCCTCTCTCGCAGCCAGGGGTGAGGGATGTGTCGTCGATGGCGATGTCTCCATGGTAACCACTGCCCACTGTGGCTTCTATTACAATCTGGAAGCAGATGAAAATGTTTCGTCACTCCACTTAGACATTGTCCCTTATGTTTAGACAGACATTTTCCACAACTCTCTTCGGCATTTCATCGTATTGCATTGGGTTGGGCTGTATCGTAATCACATTGCAATCGTACTGAAACTGTATTGCAGTCTATTGTATTAATTATATAATGTGTAGTCATTGTATTGTATAGTAATTGTATCGTGTTTACTGTATCGTATTGTGTTCTGTTGTAATTGTACTTAGTTGTATAGAAATGCGTGTACTGTATAGTAACTGCATTGCATTCTATCATATTATTATTGTATTGAATGGTACTGCATTGCATTGTGACGTTACGTATTATAATCATTGTATATATTGAATTATCTTGTGCTTTAAAGAATGTATCGTTTAACTTTGCAGCTCTCTCATTAAGAAACTAACACTTGTGACTATTGTTACATTTTTCCAAAACGAGGGGATAAACAATTACATCAACTTCCAGCCAGTGGCTCATGAGAAACCTCCGAGTTACTGCTTGTTAAATTGAAACAGTAAATTCACTCCGCCACCTATAGATAGTTTTTCCCTTTTTCGTACAATCCAAAAAGAAGAAGCTTTGGATAACTCTGCAGGACACTGTTCATCCTGCCATCACCCTATTCAAGAACCTTCAATAACCACAGGCGTGTGTACTTTTTCAATGCTTACATCCATCGTGAGTTGACCGTTCTTGTACTTGGTTGTATATACACGTGTGCACGTATGTATGGATGAGCTATAATATGTATAATTACGGGTGTATGTTCAAGTATATGTAAACATGTATGTGTGCATGAATGTATGTGTGCAGCATCTATATGGTTTTTATATGTGTGCAATTCTACATTGGCATTTATTTCATTAGGTTTTGTGTGAGCGTGATACAAGACTGAATAACACCGTCCGCACACACACGTGTGTTTGTGCAGGTCTCTGTATATGTATTGTGTGTACATGCCCACACATATTCGCATACGCATATGTGTGTGTGTGTGTGCGTGTGTGTGAGCGCGCGCGCGTGTGTGTGAGCGTGCGTGTGTGCGTGTGCGTACGTGCGTGTGTATATGTGTGTAGGTGCGTGTTCATGATTTTGGCCTTACCATGAAGTCCCTTATCTCTCCTGAAGGGTTGGTGACGTCGACGTCCATCCGGTACCACTGGTTGCCCTGGTTTCCTGAGATGGTGGACACGTTGACGAGTGCGGAGCCTGAGTAGTCGTAGCGACGCTTGATGGACAGGGAGCCAACCTCTTGTCCATACATGTTGTACCACAGGCGAAGCTAATGGGCAGAAGAATATATCATATTTTAATTAAGTAATACTAAACATGATGAAAAAAATCTACAAATATTGTATATACAAAGAACACCCTCCACACGCACGTACGCACGCACGCTCGCACGCACGCACGCACGCACACACACACATGCACAAACACACACGTCACACTAATAATTATGTCGATATTCAGTCAGTCATAAAATATACTTACTTTGATAGTCATAATGTACACGCACACGCACGCGCGCACACACGTTCGAACGCATGCACTCACGCGCACACACACACATACACACACGCACGCACGCACGCACATCCGTTCGCACACACACACACACACACATACACACACACACACATACGCACGCACGCACGCCCACACGTTCGTACGCATGCACGCACACACAGACACACACAGTCACACACACACACACACACACACACACACACACACACACACACAAGCACACACACACACTTGTAAAATTTATTATTTAATTTTACTTCACCCCAAGGCATAAATTGCCACCTTAACGTCTTCAGCGACACACACACATACACACACACGCACACACGTGCACACACAGACACACACACACACGCACACGCACACGCGCACGCACACACACAGACACACACACACACACACACACCGCACGCGCGCGCGCACACTTACACACATGCACACTTACACACATGCACACACACAGACACACACACACACGCACACAGACACACACACAGACACACACACACAGACACACACGCGCGCGCGCGCGCGCGCACACACACACACACACACACACTTACACGTACACACGTGCGCGCACGCACACACACACCCACACACACACACAACACACACACACACACACACACGCACTCAGAGCACTCACGTGACAGGCGGTAGAGGTGCCACGGATGGCGTAAGACTGTAGTCTGGCAGTGTCACCCAGTTTTTGAGGTGCAGAACTCTCAATATAGATGTAGTAGCCTGGAGAGTCGAAAAGAATAAAATAATGAACAAAATGAACTAAGTTGACACAGAAAATATTAGCATCGATTCCGTCTTCTGCAGAAAAAAGAGCCAACATAGTTCATCATCATCAAGAAAAGACTTACAAATGTTATGGTATGGAGAGTCTGAAAATGTTGTCAACGTATGCGTATCAGCGTGCACAAGTATAAACATCAGTTCTGCAACAGGCCTTGTAACAGGTGCGTGCATTACAAATAGTTCACGTGCATGTGTAAATGCACACCGAATGAGTGCTCGTGTGAGCAGCAATGTCTTAGGTGTGTATGAGTAAGTGTATGTAGGTAAGTGTATTTTTCTCGTAAATGTACGAGCTCGTGTGCGCGTGAGCGTATGTGTGTATGCATGGATGCGTAGATGAGCATACATGTGTTTCAGACAGAAAGAGAGAGAGAGAGAGAGAGAGAGAGAGAGAGAGAGAGAGAGAGAGAGAGAGAGAGAGAGAGAGAGAGAGAGGATATAAACAATATGGCATACGCGCGCAGATACGAGCGTTTGCATGCGTGTTTTTGCTTTTGTTTGCCTTAATGTGTATTATTATTTGTATAACACTTTCCTTACATACATATTTCTGAGTGCCTATCCGATGAAGTTTGTTATCATACGGAATAGTTCCGTTATTCCCGTGCATTCTTTGTGTACATGCATTGTATGTACCAACACATACATTTGTGGTACATTAACACGAAGGGTTCCAACTGATGAGGGGGGCATCGAGCGCCTCTGGCCGAATGTTACATTTGTAACAATCAAAGTGTGCCCAGCTGATAGAGCCTGCTCTCCGAATGCAGTACTCACCGTCGTCAGTACCGTGCGTGTGGTCAGCTGAGGGTCCGGTGCCAGGACTGCTGGTAGAGCCTGTGGTCAGTGTCCAGTCGAACGTGTCCGTCACGTCTTGCGTCCAGCCGTCACAGATGTAGCCCTCGAAGTCGCAGCGCAGCGGATAGCTGTCACACACCACCTGGCACAGCGAAAAACGCAGACATGTCTCCGTCGCTCTGGATACACTGGACCTGGTTACAGCAAGTCGAGCCACGTCTGGATTTCTCTCATTACTCGCCCATTACAAACCGTGTAGGGAGACGTGGTAAATCTATTCTTACCCCCGCCCCGCAGGAGAGCATCAAATCGGATGGACTAATTAGCAATACTAATCAGAAATACTTGAAACTGCATCGTAAGGTTCAGTACCCCGAAGAAAATTGCTGTGCACTACTGTCAAACAGTGAGAAACATTTCTACTTCTTTTCTTCTATTGTTATAGAATGTCTTATCCTCTCCCAATGGATGCTGATCTTTGAAACTTTCTACGTTCACCTTTTTTTTTGCGTGGCAACTTAACCCAAAGACGTCTTTTACAGGTAGCATGTGGAAAACGACCGCTACGCGAAACATTCACTGCGATAGACTGTATGTATTTCTCTTGGACTGCACCGCACTTGTCCTCTCACCTTCTCGTCCGACTCGTCGCCGCAGTCGTTGGCGAAGTCGCAGGCTCTGGCCTTGTCGACGCAGTAGCCGTTGCTACACGTATACTGGTCCTGGGCGCGGCAGCCGTCGGGAGGTGCACTGGGCGGCTCGCAGTCCGTGAAGGAGATGTCGTCCACGGCGATGTCGCCCATGTAGCTGGGACCGCGGCGGGCCTGCACCTTCAGCGTGAAGTTTCGTCGCGGGCCCAGGGTGACCTGGGCTCGCTGCCAGGAGGGACCTTGACTGCCGCTCACCGCGAACAGCCCGCTTGCCTGGTCTTTAGACGAGAGAAGGGAAAAACCATCAGCTGAAGTGGATGAACATACTGTCAGCCGTGAGATGCGTACCGACTAAGATTTGCCATCGCCGATTCCTAGAAATGGAGTCGTACACGCGGGCCACTTTAACAAGAACATCAAGGATGAAAACGACAACAACGGCGATATCGCAAACGTGGAAGACCGACACGAGTGCGTGTACACACCGTTGTAGATGGCGAAGACTTCCAGGGTGCCCACGCTCTGTCCCACCATGTAGTACCACAGCGTCATCTTGCACTGAGGACCCGTGCGGGAGATGATGGGGGTCACGAAGGCGGCGGTGTCCTTCATACTGGATACACAAATAAACCACACACCATAGACCAACTTGATCGTATCCCTTGAAAACAATGTTGTCGGTGAACTCATTCAAAACACATGACATCAAACAAACGA
>JAWQFJ010006583.1:15000-30000 GCA_034096865.1 Theodoxus fluviatilis | reverse complement strand
CAATGGGAGCTTTGAAGTCTCATCACCACTTGTACGATTTTATGATATTTTTTATTCCACTTGCTCCACAATTAATTGATCTCTATGTTGCTGCAAGGAATTGTCCAAATGCCATGGTTAAGCACGTCAAAGAATTATTGAAAATACCATCCCTATGGTGTCTCCGGTCACCAGACTATGGTGTTTTCGGTCACCAGACTATGGTGATTTCGGTCACCAGACTAGGGTGTTTTCGATCACTCATTTGTCTCTCTCCAAGTCAATAAACGCATCCAATGAGAATTTGAGTAGTTTCATCTGCTGCACTGAAAGTGAATCTTGAAGGATGGGTTACAACTTATCCGAACGATGTGTAAATCTTATGGATAACTTTCCTAATAATCTGACATCATTTGCTTTGCATGTCGATTCTACAGAAGAGCGTCTTTAAAGATCTATAACTCACCAATCGTTGGACTCATTATAAAACGGTATTCATCAAGGAAAAGATCGTTTCTTCTCTGCCTACACGCGACAACTGATTATACTTTTTCTGATGAATTATTTTACATGGGACATTCAAAAAGGAGACTCCCAAGGAGGCACTCAGAAGCTCCAATATACAAAAACAAGCGCGCCGTCATATCTTTTTCTCTTTCACTGTCTGTCTGCCTGCCTGCCAGCCCCCCCAAAAAAGGAAAGAAAAAAAAAAAAAAAGCAAAGGGTGGGAGGGAGAAAGAGGGCTAGAGGGGCCCTCTCTCGCACATGCACTCGTTCCCTCACCACCTACCGGGACCACTATTGACAGAGGGCGTGCTGCCGTTCCATCGATACCAGTCAAAGTTGTCGTCCACGCCGTTCTGCCCCTGGATGAGGTCCCCAAAGCCCGACTCGAAGTTGATCTGCTTGTAAGCACTGCAGGAAGCCTCGTCGGAGCTGTCCCCGCAGTCGTCACTCAGATCGCACACCCGGGACAGGTCCGTGCAAGAGTGGCGTGTGCACTGAAACTGGTCCGCTTCACACGACTGCTGGATGGGAGGCATGGCGCAGTCCAGGAACCTTGGAAGAGAATATGGATGTTAGATGAGGAAAGTTGGAGTGAGGGAGAGAGAGAGAGAGAGAGAGAGAGAGACATATATATATATATAGAGAGAGAGAGAGAAAGAGAGACACATATATATATATATATATATATATATATATATAGAGAGAGAGAGAGAGAGAGAGAGAGAGAGAGAGAGAGAGAGAGAGAGAGAGAGAGAGAGAGGCACCCACACACAGATACAGGTATTGCATTGATAGACAACCAGCCAGCAAGCCGAATGAAGGGACGGAAAGACAGAAACTGACGACGCCCGCCAACAGAAGACCAAACACAGAGCCAGACACACACACACACATACACACAAACAAACAAACAAACAAACGAACACACACACACACACACACACACAAAGACACGCAGACAAAGAGACATGCACACACACGTGTACACGTAAACACACACACACACACACACACACACACACACACATTCGCGCATTGAGTAGCATCGCTACTCAGAAACACCATCGCTATTACAAAGATTAGCCGTTAGAGGCCGCAAAAACTGTGCTTTCAAGCTATCACCCGCCCACCTGATGGCATCCTCATAGGCGATGGCGCCACTGTAGTACAGGCGTAGGTGCGCCGCCTTCTGCGAACATCAGGTTGCACAGGCTGATGGCAAGGCGCTAGCCAATTGCACCGACGCGGTGGCTGCTGCCACTAGGCCATGCCGTCGCGCCCTGAGTCACACTGGCTCAACCACCAGGCTTGAGCGAAGTGATGCGGCGCTGGAAATCGCAATGGCGCGCACAACGATACCTGAGAGGCACCCACACTGCTGCCATGCATGTAGGTGTAAAGCGACACCGCGTCCATGCTGGCACTGATGCCGCATGCGCGTCAAGATAGGTACGGCCTCGTTCAGCGACCCCTGCAGGCCATGGTTTCGTCGTGTCGGTATGCGCCATGCCCACTAGACAGTCTGGAACCAGCCGATGAATATGAATAAATGAAACCGAAGTAAGCGAAGGGCTTACAGGCGACGGACATTAATGAGATCGCAATGCCGCAATTTTAACGCGCTTCAATTCAGTCTGTGTACTGGACGATTCCCAAAGCCTATATAACTGTACAGAACTTGCCCTTTTATGAAATCGCATTACGCGGGAGGACGTCAGCGTGTCCATCTCCTATTCCCTCCCATACACAACTCACGCCGAGCCGTAGCACGAAGCTGGCATACGGCCCACATCACTACAGGGGGACAAATGGCTAATACATTAATGTGACATAGTGATGTGTTGTTGATGTGTGAACAATATTTTCATGAATGTGGTAATCAACTCAGAAGCAGACAACGCTGAATTAGTGGGTGATATGACTATAGATTTGAAGATTCCAAAAGTGAGTGACATGGTTGGAGTCTTCGGAAAAGATGTGGCCATTACTGCCCTCACAATAGCAACGAGAGCTATTGTGCCCATCAGGGTTTCTACTGAAACTCTTGCTCCGATTGCTCGATGTAATTTTCAGTAATTCCCCTGATAAATACTGTCACAGATCGCACAGCTATATCTATTTTAGATCCCATACCCACGATGCTAGTGCAGATATATCTGTCAGCACCACAAGCACCATAAGCACCACTACTGCCTCCACTATTACTATCGCCTTCAATGTAAGTATCATCATCACCACCAGTGATGTCAATCACCAGTATTATCACCATTACCACCACTATCACAACCACCGCCATCTCCCGTACAGTCACCACAATAGCACATCACCAATCTCATCACCCTTGATCTCAACCATCAGCACCATCATCATCCCCACCACTACCACTACCATATTCATCACCAGCACCACTTTCATGATGAAGACCACTACCACCGCTAATACAGCACCATAACCATTACAACCACCACGCCACAACCACCTACGATACCACACCATCAGTACAACCACCACACTACCACTTCCGGTACCACACACCACCACTACAGTCGCTACAACCACCCCACCACCACAGCAATCTTGCTCGTCTGTACGCTCATTCTCATCCGTCGTCTCATTGCGTCGCACCTGGTCGTTGATGAAGACGAAGTACCCCATGTCGTTGCTGCGTGTGTTGTCGAAGGCTGGCGCCATGCCAACCAGGGCGCGAGTGCCGCTGCCGGTGGAGCGTTCCCAGTTCAGGCTGTCCGAATGCGAGTTCTGCCACCCGCACTGGGACACTTCGAAGTCGCAGTAAGTTGGACACTGCGTCTCGTCGCTACGGTCCTGGCAGTCAGGGGTGAAGTCACACACCTGGAAAAGAGGCAAGTATGGATGGAGGAATGATGCCTTTCAGCCTATCAACCTAAGTACGGCCCCAGACTAATCCCACCTTGGCGTTGGATAGAGTAGGGGAGATCGGACTTCTGATTTTCAATAGATCGTTAACACACACTCCTTAAAACAAACCGAAACAAAACAACCCACATCCTCAAAAAACAAACAAACAAACAAACAAACAAACAACCAAACAAGCAAACCACATCTTGTCCCTAATTGCCGTTATTATGCAAGTATCTGCATGTTGATGCTACATCAGTCCTTTGGTGTTTACAGGCATATATTTACAAATTCATTCTGTTACAAGCATAAACTCAGAGCAAAAGTATAATTCATCGCACACGTATTTATTTAACCTGTTTAAATAAAAGTCCCTCTTCCAACGATCCTGGTCATCTTACCTTTTTACTGTCAATGCAGGTACCATCATTGCAGCGGAACTGGTTGCTGTTGGGACAGGGGGCCAGGGAAGGGGTGGGGGAGGTGTTCGAGGTCACAGGGTTGCCACTTGGGGGAGGGGTGGGGGAACCCACGCCACACCCAGGCGTGAAACTGACGTCATCGATGGCTATGTCCCCCATGTAGCCCACTCCAACCTTGCCCTCGATGATGACCTGCAAGGAGCAGGTGTGGAGTGAGTGGGTGGGGGGATGGATGGATGTGTGGATTGATGGATGGATGGATGGAAGGATGGAAGGATGAATGGATGGATGGATGGATGGATGGATGGATGGATGGATGGATGGATGGGTGGATTGATGGATAGATGGAAGGATTGATGGATGTGTGGATTGATGGATGGATGAATGGAAGGATGAATGGATGGATGGATGGATGGATGGATGGATGGATTGATGGATAGATGGAAGGATGGATGGAAGGATGAATGGATGGATGGATGGATGGATGGATGGATGGATGGATGGATGGATGGATGGATGGATGGATGGATGGGTGGGTGGGTGGGTGGATTGATGGATGGATGGGTGGGTGGATTGATGGATGGATGGATGGATGGATGGATGGATGGATGGATGGATGGATGGATGGGTGGATTGATGGATGGATGGAAAGATGGATGGATGGATGGATGGATGGATGGATGAATGGATGGATGGATGGATGGATGGATGGATGAACGGATGGATGAATGGATGGATGGATGAACGGATGGATGAACGGATGGATGAATGGATGGATGAATGGATGGATGGATGGATGAACGGATGGATAAATGGATAGATGGATGGATGAACGGATGGATGGATTGATGGATGGATGAAAGGATGGATGGATGAAAGGATAGATGGATGGATGGATGATGGAATGATGGATGGATGAATGAGGCTTGTTGGCGTATTAACCGTATACGGTTACGGAAGGCTATATACTGCCCAAATCACTGTTGTTAGTTGGGCTATAAACAAGACTATTTCATATGCCATTCGCCCTCAGCAATCATATCGTTTGGCATTTTGACCATATGACATTTTTCCTCCGTAAATTTTGTTCTTAGCAGTTCAAAACTGGTCTGCAGTTAAACATTTCCACAAGCTCCCTGAAATGTCGTGGAATACTGCAGAGTGTGAAATGAAATAACAGAGGTGTGGAGATGTGAGAAACAAAAATGATGACGCAAGATCTAAATGCTTTCGCATTCGAAGTGGCAATGAATCACTCCTTCTTTCTGTTTAAGAATGATCGTGTGCAATTCAGGATGGAGAAAGATATCAGTCCACAAGGTACTGTGGACTGACAGATAGATCTCTTCACCATCAAGCTTCTCGACTTCCCAGGTACTCGTCTACTTCTGCCTTACCTGGAAGGGATTACGGCTGGTCAGAGGAACTTCAAGCCTGTACCACTTGTCTCCCTGGTTCGAGGTGGTGCTGGAGAGCTGCTGGAGTCCGGCAGAGAAGGTCTTCTGGTAGATAGTGAGTGCCCCAACGTTGCTCCCGTACATGTGGTACCATAGGCGCAGCGAGCAAGGTACGCCAGCAGTGGGTGCAGGCAGGTTGTATACCAGTCTGGCGGTGTCGTTCTGCTTCTGGGGCGCTGAGCTCTCGATGTAGAGGTAGTAGCCGGACGTGGAACCAGATGTGTGGTCCTGGCTTGGTCCGGTCCCCAGAGAAGACGTGCGACCTCGCCACCTAGTCCAGTTGAACTGGTCATCGGTGGTGGACTGCATCCACCCACAGAACCCCTGCTCGAAGTCGCACCTGAAGCAAGGTGGGGGTTGAATTGCAGAGGGGAGTGAAGTGGGAAGAAAGGGGATAGCGTTTTGAAAGGGAAACCATAATGGCACATAGGTGTGAAAATAGAAATATTGCTGTCACAATAAATGTGAGCGGATACTGGGTTTCAAGATGTACGGACGTGAGCAGAAAAGTAATTCCACATTCTCACCCTAACATGCTTTTTGATGAGAAGTTGCAGCGACAGCCCCCTAGAGAGACGTGCCATCACGTGTCAATAAACAAAGTGGGTTACTCCTACAGAAAACTAGAAGAAAAGAAAGAAGGGTAATGGAGACTTCAGACATTGCTTCAGTTCATTAATCTGCTACAATTAATCATCGAAAGAGGCAGTGGAACCATGTACTATGCACTTTTCTACTAATATAAAGACGAAACCGTCTTTAAGACCAGCCGGCGATTACACTGGACCACGATTGCAGGCGAAGCAGTATAGAAAACTGAAATGTTTCAAACACGCATCCACTCTGTCCACTCCTCACTTCTTGTAGGCGTAGCAGGTGCCGGGCGTCTCGTCAGAGCCGTCACAGCAGTCGGTCTGGAAGTCGCACTGCAGGTTGGCCGTCACGCAGGTGCCGCTGTTGCATCGGAACGTCCCTCCCGGGCAGACGGCCACGGGTGTGGGCTGCGCACAGTTCTGGAACTGCAGGTCGTCGATGCTGAGGTAGGCAGGAACAACGGTGTACACAGTCCGGGCAGTCAACACCATCTGGAACTCTGAGGCGCAGACGGGAAGAGCCACGGTGACGTTCTGCCAGGCGTTGGGAGCTGCTGGTAGAGAAGGCAGAGTCCACAGCACGCTGTCCGTCCCCCCTCTCCTGATGGAGAGCGTGACGGCCGTGAAGCTGTTGGAGGAGAGCGCGTACCAGAAAGAGAAGGTGCACGCTGCGCCCGCGCCTCGGTACAGCGGGCTGACCAGCACGGCTGTCTTGGAGAAGACCTTGGCACCCAGCGTCACCAGGCCGAAGTGGCCCGCAGCACTCTGGCTGGTGTGGTCTGCGAGGGGCCCAGTGTACTGCAGAGGACGAGTGCGTAAATAGCAACGTGCAAAACTAGGTGGCTAGGAAAAGTAGTAGTAGAATGAGTACTAAGAATGATGTATGTTGACACACTGACACGTTGGTAAGCGTGTACAGGATGGCTTTTTACCAAAAGAAACCCATTCTGCAGTAATGCGTTTCATTGTCGTGTCATGCATTAGCATGCGGAGAGAGTTCACCTTCATGAGCATTAGGGTACTTTTTAAATAGTGTCTCCATTTCTTCAAATGAGAGCTGTGTATTTGTATCTTCAACGTGGTAGCTGCCTTTTTGTCTATATGTCTATCCAGTTCCCCTCAACCATTCCTTCTTATACTGCGTCTCTCTGTGATTGACTGATTGTGTCTTTCTGTGATTGATTGTGTCTCTCTGTGATTGCTTGCTTGCGTCTCTCTGTGATTGATTGATTTCGTCACTCTGATTGATTGCGTCTCTCTGTGATTGCTTGCTTGCGTCTCTCTGTGATTGATTGATTGCGTCTCTCTGTGATTGGTTGATTGCGTCTCTCTGTGATTGGTTGATTGATTGCGTCTCTCTGTGATTGATTGATTGCGTCTCTCTGTGATTGGTTGATTGATTGCGTCTCTCTGTGATTGATTGATTGCGTCTCTCTGTGATTGATTGCGTCAGTCAGTCAGTCAGTCAGTCAGTCAGTCAGTCAGTCAGTCAGTCAGTCAGTCAGTCAGTCAGTCAGTCAGTCAGTCACTCAGTTTGTCAGTCAGTCCGTCCGTCCGTCCGTCTGCTCTCTCTCTCTCTCTCTCTCTCTCTCTCTCTCTCTCACCTGCTGTGGGTTGCCGTTGGAAGCTACGGTCCAGTTCATGGTGGTGCCCTGGGGCTGGTTCGTCCACTTGCACAGGTCGCCTTTCTCAAAGTCGCACCTGACGGGACAGCTGGCCTCGTCGCTGCCGTCGTTGCAGTCAGGCTTGAAGTCGCAGAAGACACTGGCAGGCTTGCACACGCCGTCACAAGTCTTCTGACCTGGAGGGCACTGGCCGGGCTGGTAGGTCACGGGGGGAAGAGTCGCGCCCGAGGCAACCACACAGCTCGGGGTGAAGGACACATCGTCAAGGCCGATGTCTCCAAGGTAACCGTCGCCCCTGACAGCTTCAATCACCACACGGAAGTTGGCAGTAGGACTAAGCGTGACGACCGCACGGCGCCATTCGTCCGCCTTGGAGAACAAGAATGAGATGTAGATAATGCGCAAATGTACACGCTGAATATGTGACCGCGGAGCTATTGGTGCAACACAAGTTTGTTGTGTTTATTCCTGCCTTAATATTCCCTCTTTCTCCTCATCTCGCTCCTCCTCCTACTCTCCCGGCGTCTTCTCCTCCTCCATCCCCCGTCCCCTCTTCCACCCTCTTTCCCCCGTCTCCCCTTCTCCTCCTCCTCCTCCTCCTCCATCCCACTCTTCATCCCCTTCTTCTCCTCCTCCATTCCCCATCTTCTCTCTACTCCTTGTCCTCCGCCTACATTCCTCTTCCTCTCCTACCCCCGCATCTCCTCCACCTTCCCTCCCCCCCCCCCCTTTCCTCTTCCCTCTTCCTCCTCTCCACCCCTCTCATCTTTCTCCCCCTCCTCCTCTTCTCCTTCCTTCCTCTCCGTCTCCTCCCCCTCTGCTCTTCCTCCTCCCCCATATCCTTCTCCTCCTCCTCCCCCATATCCTCCTCCTCCTCCTCCTCCTCCTCCTCCTCCTCCTCCTCCTCCTCCTCCTCCTCCTCCATAATCTTCCTCCTCCTCCTCCATATCTTCCTCCTCCTCCTCCTCCTCCCTCCTCCTCCTCCTCCTCCTCCTCCTCCTCCTCCTCCTCCTCCATAATCTTCCTCCTCCTCCTGCGGTTGCTGCTCCAGCGTTATAGGAATCAACTATCTACCGCAAGGAAGCTATATTTGAATTGACTTGATCGCGCTTTTTAAAAATCAGTTCATCTCGCATGTCAAGAGAATTCAACTGTAACATGGAGAGACTGCACACTGTGTACACTTGAGTACGGATTATTATTAACAAGCAACACTGTGACACATTTGTAGGTATCAAGCTTTGTGAACAGTAGACACTCTGCAAAGACTATCGAAGCAAAGGCAGTCTATGTTGGATATCATTCACACACACACACACACACACACACACACACACACACACACACACACACACACACACACACACACACACACACAAACACACACACACACACACGCGACACACAACACACACACACACACACACAAACACACACACACACAACACACACACACACACACACGCATACACACGCACGCACACACTCACACACACACACAAACACACGCCTCTGTCTTGACGATTGCCTCGACTCACTTGGGAGGTGGTCTTGCTCCACACAAGAGACTTTGCGCCGGAAGAAGCCGTCTCGGTGTAGACGTTGAGCGCGTTGATGTTGGTGCCGAACATGTGATAGAAGAAGCGTATCTGGCAGCTCTGGCTGAAGATCTGGCGGAAGACGACGCTCTTGAGTCTGGCAGTGTCATTGGGCTTGCGTGGTGCCGATGTCTCGATGTAGAGGTAGTAGCCAGTCTCGTTGCCAGTCGTGTGGTCACGATCAGGGCCCGTGCCCGGAGTCATGGTGCGACCGTGTGTGCGAGACCAGTCGAAGTCGTCCGTGGTGTCCTGAAAGTAAAGTATGGAAGATTGGATCTATAGATGAAAGAATGAATGAATGCATGGATGAATGAATGAATGAATGAATGAATGAATGAAGTGTAACGCCCTATCAGCTGTTGTGGGCTATGCAAGGCCGTTGGCTATTCAATCAGAAGAGCTGGCTAGAGTATGAGCAAGTCAAGCCTTGATCTCCCAAGTTATTTGCCCTCTACGAATTGTGTAGGGAGACTCGGTGGGTCGATTCTACCAGCAAACCCACAGGAGTTTCTGAAAATAAAGAGTATAAGAAAACAGAAGTAAAATGCAGGGACTCCTACAATAAACATGATAGTTAAACCGCTTAAAACTTTACTTTTATGTCATCGAGTCGACAAATCGATTCTCTTCTACCACGTGCATATTGAGTTTTCGTGCGGAAGGGAAAATCAGTCATTACAAATAGTCTGATAGTCTGACTCCACGATCAATCCTCTCCCAAGCTTTCCGGTGTGTTAACTAACTACGACTGAATCTTTTCTCAACTGGTTATTCCTTGTTCTCATCTCAAGTGTTCGCTTCTGTCTGCATGTGCACCACACGCTGGAACTGACCTGGATCCAGTTGCAGAGGTCCGTCTCGAAGTTGCAGCGCTCCACGTAGGTTTCGCACGAGTTCTCGTCTGACATGTCCCCGCAGTCGTTCGCGAAGTCACAGACCATGGAGCTGTCTACACAGGAGCCGCGAGCACAGTGCACTTGGTTGACCGCGCACGTTCCCTGCACGCTGCCCAGGGCACAGTTGTTGAAGGTGATGTCGTCGACGGCCATGTCCCCAGACTGCTGCACGTGCGTGGAGTCAAAGGCCAGGCGGAAGCCTGCAGGCCGTGACCCGATCCCCACAGTCATGTTCTGCCACTGGGTGCCCTTGTTGCCTGTGTGAAAAGACAAGGAGATACATGAGTTGGTAACGCTGTTGATTTGCCTGTCATACGTAAACGCAAATGCCTGACGGAGGCTGACTGACTGACTGACTGACTGACTGACTGACTGACTGACTGACTGACGGACGGACGGACGGACGGACGGACGGACGGACTGACTGACTGACTGACGGACGGACGGGCGGACGGACGTACTGACGGAAAAAATTGATCGATCGATCCATCGTGCAATCAATCGATCAACAAATGAATTAATGAAGGACCAAAGATACAAGGAAATGAGTGAATAAATGAATAAACAAGCGAGTCTGATGGAGAGAGCAAGACTAAGACCGAGGCACGTACATACACTGGCAATATGGCATGGAAATGTACACTAATGCTAAGAGAAATACAGTGAAACACAATGAGAATAGACACACAGACCGTACGACAGAAATATACAGAAACGGATAGAAAAATGCACGCTGACGGATAAAATCAGTCACACATAATCAGATATACAAATATACGTCGACAAAAATCGAGAGACAAAAACACCACCCAAAACAAAGAAACAAATAACAAACAAAAAATACAACTATACGTGGATGCACAACGATCAGGCCCGTTCACAGCAATCCTGTCAAATTAGTTTATTCTCTACCGAAAATCTGAACCATATGATTATGCATACATACACACACTGTCCCTCCCAGCTTTGCCTCCACCCCACCTTTGCACCCACGCCATTTTCCACCGTCGTGCCTCTTGTCACCTACCGAAGATGGAGGTGAGGGAGATCCTGCCCGAGGTGGCCGCAGGCGTCACTCCGGGAGGCACAAGGTAGGCAGCAATGGCGCCGCCCTGGTCCCCGTTCTTGTGGTACCAGAAAGTTGCCTCGCACGTGGAGGCGGTGGCGCCGAAAGCTGGGGAGACCAGCGTGGCTCGTCCGTAGAAGGCTCCCTTGGCCGAGTCCACAAAGACGTAATAGCCCGATCCCGAAGCCCCCTTGGTGTGGTCGTAGGAGGGACCCGACAGCTGTGACTGCGTGGTGCCGCTGTGTCGCTCCCACTGGTACCTGGCGGCACGGAGGAGCAGGGTGGTTAGTAGGTCACGGCGTAGACATAAGTACTGTGATTTTGGCTATTGTTTGCTGGTATGTTTTGCTGGTTCTGGTTTTGTTCTTCTCTTTTGATAAGATACTGCTTTTTAATTCAGAGGCTATTTTCCTAAAAAGGAGAGGGATTTAATGATTACATGACTTCTGACGCTGTGAATTGGGAACAAAATGCATTTGAATTGGGCTGGCTCCTGCAGACGGAGCAGGATTTGTGCAGTAATCACAGAACGTATCTCGTGACTAAAGCAGAAAAATGTCGCCATGACTATGTTGATCATAAAGATAACATTTCTCGCTTCCACCATCATCATTGTCACCTTAATCATAATCTCTACCATCATTGTCGCTGTAGCTGCGGTCATTGCGTTAAACGTCATCATTATTGTCATTATCATGATCACCGTCGTCTCCATCATCATCATCATATTATGTCTCCTGCTCTTCCTTTTCCTGCTGCTTCTGCTGTTACTCTCCTTCCTCTCTCTCCTTTCCCTTCTCCTCCAAACATTTCGACGCCAGCAACGACAGCAGCAGACGGGGACACGCACCTGCCAGAGCTGACGTCCGTGTAGCCACAGAGGTCGGTCTCGAAGTCGCACGCACCGCAGTTGAGTTCGTCTGAGGCGTCGGAGCAGTCATTGACGAAGTCGCAGCGCTTGGCGGCGTTGATGCACTGCTGGTTGGCGCACTGCCAGTTGCCCAAGCCGCACGGGCCAGCACTTGGGACGGTGACGGGCATCGGGGTGACAGTGGTGAAGGGCGCTGTGCTCAGCTGGCAGTCCGTTGAGAAGGACAGGTCGTCCAACCCGATGTCCCCGTAGTAGTTTGGCCCTATCGTCCCCTCCAGTACCACCTGTGCAAGACACGGCGGTTGCGGGAGTCAGAGGGTGGCATTATATGTGTGGTCACGGAGGAGGAGTCTGTAGAGGATATGGCTGCAAGTGTCATTCATAGAGCGTATGTGGGAAAGAGAGGCTGGCAAGCACGTCTAATGTTTTCCAGTGTAAACTCAGAATATGCGTGAAACTTGTGACAGTGTTTAATAATTTTACAGTTTTAGAACTGATTTTCCGTTATTTTACCTACATAGCAATTCCGACTTGATACGCCTTTTTATTTTCTCTTTTTCACTAAAACACTGTACATTTAGAAACCTTCTGTCATGACTCATTTAGTAATGTGCAGAAAACATTTTAAAGTCCTCGAACATTTACATGTATTACGATATCGTAAACCATAAATCTTCCTTTGTGCCTTTCATGCACCTAGTAATTCAGTCATGAATGTCTTTTAGGTACGTATTATGAGGAAAAATCCAATTCATGGGGGGAGGAAAACCCTACATCCCTATTACATTGTGTTTTTACGATTAAAACACCATTGCCGTCTGCTCTTCTTTAAACTAGTTGACCCTCCAAGTTCTCATGCCAAATGTCTCTACTTCTAATCTTCCCAATCCCTTCCCTTACGGGCACGCACCTGGAAGGCGCTCTGGGTGAAGAAGGGGATCTCTGTCCTGGCCCAGAAATTGCCGATGTTCCCTCGTCTCTTCCAAGCGGGGACTAGCTGGCCGTTGACGGCGTAGCGGTAATAGGCGGTCAGGTTGCCAATGCCGGAGCCGTACATGTTGTAGTAGAGACGCAGGGTGCAGTAGGGCTGGGTTGCGGAGGCTGAGAACACGGGGCTGACCAGGCGGGCGCGGTCCCCGGGCTTCCTGTTGGTTGCCTCGGTGTAGAGGAAGTGGCCTGCCTCCGTGTTGGTGGTGTGGTCCTTGCTGGGACCCGTCAGCAGGGAAGGCGTGGCGCCTCGCCGCCACGTCCAGTCAAAGTCGTCGTCGTCCATCTGCGACCACTGGCACAGCCCCTTCTCAAAGTCGCACTGCAAGAAGTTGGTGCATAATGCCTCGTCCGAACCGTCCCCGCAGTCGTCAGACAGGTCGCACTGACGCGAGGGGTCGATGCAAGCCTTGTTTTGGCAGCGGAAGGTGTGGTACTGGTCGCACGCCTGGTCGGGCTGCGGCAGACCGCACTGCACAAAGACCACGTCGTCGATGGCGATGTCGCCCAAAGTGTTCATCGACCTCTGCGCCGAGATCTTGATGGTGAAGTCGCGGTTGATGCGTCCGATGGGGATGCGTGCCGAATTCCACCTGTTGCCCTGGTCGCCCACGACGGTGAAGATCTCCGTCTCGCTCTGGCTCTCCACCTGGCAATGCAATCATAACGTGGAGTTGCACTGTTTTCGAAGGAGTTATTGGAAACAACAAAAAGAAACGTTTTATTTGCAAAACATGTCCATTACGAAATGAATAAATAAATAAATGGTTGTCTTGAGCAGGTTTATTACGTTTTCTTCAGGCATTTAATTAGTAGTCTTTTCTCTAACGCGACTTTCCTTATTGAACAATTAAGTTTTACGAACCCAATTGACTTTTATTAGAACAATTTCATCCCGATACCATCAATACTCGTTATAAATAAATGCAAAAACGGTTAAACTGTAAGAAAGGAAAGGCCTTTGAGTAAGACCCTTTTCGATGTTTATGTAAAATATATATTCCAACCACCACACGGTTTTTCCTAAGCAAGTTTCACCTTAGATTCAGTTTTTGCTCAGGGGAAAAGCACCGTCGTTAGTGAGAAAACCGAGAGAACGTCCCCTGTATCATGTCATAACCACTCTTCCCTACATGTTGACACTTACTTGGGAGACGACGAGCCTGCCGATGTCCTTGCCGTACATGTGGTACCAGAAGGTGACCTGGCAGCTGCTGGAGGCCTGGTACAGCGTGGGGCTGACGTAGTGAGCCATGGCGCTGGCCACGCCCTTGCTGGCGTCTACGTACACGTAGTAGCCGGTGAGGGACCCCGTGGTGTGGTCAGTGGTAGGGCCAGTGTTGGAGTCGGGCGTGGCGCCGTGGTACCGCTCCCACATGTAACTGCCGTTGACCGCGTTGTACCATCCGCATGTCCCGTTGTCGAAGTTGCAATTGTAGCCACAGCTAACTTCCTCCTCGCCATTGGGACAGTCGTTGACGAAGTCGCACACCTGCGAGCGAAAAGTGATGGGGTGAGATATTGAGGTGGTGGTAGATCTGTGGAAGTAGTCAGGGCATCCCCAGTGTCTACATCGAGAGGTCTATACCAAATGGAACAATGCGATATTTGTTACCGTGCATTACAAAACCAGCTCAAGTCGCTGGAACAGTTCTCGAGAAAACTATCCCCAGAGATGTCAGGGAATACTGTGACGTATGTATATCGATAGCTTCATGTCAAAGTATTTTAAAATTCGCTATAAATATATACGATGTTTTCTCTGGAATCTGATGTCATACCTGAATAGTTCAGCGCTATCCCCCCAAAACGCACCATTGTCAACAGCGAAACTCTTGCTAGCTTTTGTTCATGGTGAGTCATATTTGCGCTTTTTAATACTCTTCATTTCTATACTTCGGTGTGTGTGTGTGTGTGTGTGTGTGTGTGTGTGTTTGCTATTATGCGTATGATTAGTTGCACCATATTGGTTTACTACGCATTTTTTGTATAATTCCATCAAGAGGATTTAACGCCTTATCACCCGTTCGAATATCCCCTCGCGTTATCTCAATCCCACCACAGATGCACAATTTCCTTCAGACATTACATTTTTTCTGCGTATTTGTGACAGCGAGTACGT
>JAWQFJ010006583.1:10000-12500 GCA_034096865.1 Theodoxus fluviatilis | reverse complement strand
AACGTACTTGTTAACGGTGTATGTTGTTCAATATCTTAGAAAGTGACGTCACCCTGGTTTTGTCAGAACGGGTCACATTTTGTATCACAAGTCATCAATTAAGATAAAATGGACTGTCATCACCATCTCCACAATTTCACATCCTGCAATACATCCCACACACTGTCAACGCTTCTCTGAAGAGCATCCTGTACCTTCGCATCTCTGGGAATTGCATACTTCGACTGAGACACAAATCGTTTCACTCGATCAACAAGTGACCAAAATTTCCAATAATAATTTAAATCTTACTCTTGACCACACATCTTTATAAAGCCTTCTTCTCGATCACACCAAGATTCACACATTTTCCCCTGCATGGAGTCCCATTGTACCTGTGCGATGTTCCACAGGTTATTCTGGTTGCCAGTCATGTTCCAGACTGGGGTGCCAAGCTTGGAGTCAGACCTGAGGTAGACATTGAGTTTGCCCATTTGGGCACCGAACATGTGGTACCAGAAGGTCAGACAGGCGGCCGAGGTGGCAGGAATGGTGGGGGTGTTCAGCCTGGCTGCGTCACCGACACGTCTGGGAGCAGAGGCCTCCACGAAGACGTAGTGGCCATTGGAAGTCCCCAGTGTGTGGTCAGTACTGGGGCCTGTGCCTGTGCTCGACGTACCGCCATTCTGCAGCAGCCAGTCGAACTGGTCCGTAGACTCCTGGGCGTTGGAAAAGAGAAGGAAGAATATTGTGAGTTACGACAGGAGTCCTCCATGTTGGAATATAGAAGGAAAAACAAGGAGTGACGGCAGGATTTCTTGAACTTTGAAGAGCTTTAGGGAGTATTGTCAGTAGAGGCCGGGGTGCTGAATTGTGCCAACACGGAAATGTTGTCAGTGAACGTAGAGTCTCGATTTGGATAGAAGGGTAACCAGTCTCCATAGGGTGTGAATGTATGACGAAGTGGCTGAACTACGGTCACATAGAGAAATATGAGTTAGCATTATCTATTGCAATTAAGAAATCGAATTTATTCAGTCTGAGCAAAATCAAAATGACTGGAAAAGAAGAGGACTTTGCAAAAGACATGAAGTTGGCGAAATGAGTGGAGGATTCACTAAAGATATATTTCTAATTGAGTGGTAGTGGACGACAATGACAATAACAAAGGCTACATTTTTATGGATGGAAAAGAGTCCAAAGAAAGTAGGCCTAAATCTTTGCAATATCCAGGACATCTCCATGATACCAAAGTAAGTCACCCAATCGAAAGAAACGGTAGGATCTTAATTGAGGCCACTGAAAAGTATCTTCTACAGATTCACTATATCCAGCCTCAGAGCCCTTGCCTGCAAGTAGCCGCACAGTCCATTCTCGAAGTCGCAAGCCGTGGAGGAGGGGCAGTTGCCCGCGTTGAAGGTGATGTCGTCGATGGCAATGTCTCCCTCGTAACCGCCCGTGGACACTGTCTCCAAGACGAAGATGGTAGGTCCAGTCACACCCTGCACTCGCACCTGCAACACGGCAGCCAGGCCCGGTTAGGGTCAGTAACGATGGAAAAGCATTGGATTTATATAGCGGTTCCTTCACCCATGTTTCTTCTTAACCACTACTTACTTTAACGCCTGATTATTGGATTATAGCTCCATTTTTCGTATGCCCCTGACGACAGTTATGTTTTTTGTAGAGGTACCATGCTCACGGAGTCGGGACACATCACCTTCTCCACTCCTTCTGATCCTTTGCTGAGCCAAGACTGCACCACGAAATAAATCGCACAGTACCATGCCGTCACTGCGTTTTAAAGAAAATACCAGCATCGGTCGAAAAAAAACAAGTCGTCATGTATTGAATACAGACAGATAAATAAGAAAGCTCGCAAAAATGAGCCAGTGGTGACATCTATGCTACTGTAGCAGAGCAAGTGACTGAAATTCAGGGTCAGTGCAGGTGCTAGTGTGCGATCGAGGGAAGGAGGTAGTTTGGTTTTACAGAAAGAGTGACAAAACAGGGCGAGGAAATGAAGAAACTGACATCATAAGAAGCATCCTGGTGAATGTCTAAACATGCGTTAGATAAAGGTAATGATAAGACGATTAAATGACGCTGAGTTGCGACCCATCTATATCTACGTGAATGTTAGGCGACCGCTGATTCAGTGGGAGTACCTTGGCATCCGATTTGCGCCTTCGCCGCTGAAACTTTCGATCACGTTTTAACTTGTGGGTGTGCGTGCTTTCAAATACCCTAACATCAATAGGCCACTGGGAATTAACTGCTCCCACCCGTCACTATTTTGCCTAGCAGACAACTAATCATTCACACGCGTACCCATACCAATTCCCCATGACCCACAATCACCATTGCACACCTCTCTTACTCGCCTACCCACACGTACAAAGCGGGCGCAACACAGCAGGACATTAAGAGGTTTCTCAGACAGAACTCGCTGCATACCAACATCAGTAACAAGCACAAGCTTTCTCACTTGAGCGTAGCGCCAGTCGACGCCCTGATTGCC
>JAWQFJ010006583.1:0-2500 GCA_034096865.1 Theodoxus fluviatilis | reverse complement strand
GCAGGAGAGCGAGGGCGGGGTCATCTTGGGGTCACAGTTGGAGAAGGAGATGTCGTCGATGGCGATGTCGCTGGTGGTCGTAGCGGCAAAGCCCAGCCTGGGTTGGGCCTGTGAGAAAGAGTGTAAGCATGATGGTGGAAAGATGTGATGAAATGGGACTTTCTTCTTCTTCTTCTTCTTCTTCTTCTTCTTCTTCTTCTTCTTCTTCTTCTTCTTCTTCTTCTTCTTCTTTTTCTTCCTGCTGCTGCTCCTACTTCCCTTACTTCTTGATGCTGCTCTTTCTAATCTTCCTTTTTCCTGCTGCTTTTCCTACTCTTGCGTTTTTCATGCTCCGACTACTGCTCCTCTTCCTCCACCTGCTACTCCTTCTCCATTTACTCCTTCTCTTCTTTAGCCTCCTACTTTTTTCTTCCTGCACTTCCCTCAGTCCTCGTCCTTTTCCTTCTTATTCTTGTGCCTCCGTTTTCCTTATTATTACTCCTCCACCGTTTTTCTTATTATTTCTCCTCCTACGTTTTCCTTATTATTCCTTATCCTCCGTTTTCCTTATCATTCCCTCTCCTCCACCTCCGTTTTCTCAATACTCCTCCTCCTCCACCTCCTCCTCCTCCTCCTCCTCCTCCTTCCTCTTCCTCCTTCCTTTTCCTCCTTCCTCTTCCTCCTCCTTCCTCTTCTTCCTACTTTCTCCTCCTCCTCCTCCTCCTCCTCCTCCTCCTCCTCCTCCTCCTCCTCCTCCTCCTCCTCCTCCTCCTCCTCCTCCTCCTTCCTTTTCCTCCTCCTTCCTTTTCCTCCTTCTTCCTCCTCCCTCCTCCTCCTCCCTCCTCCTCCTCCTCTCTCCTCCCTCCTCCTCATCCTCCTCTCTCCTCCTCCTCCTCCTCCTTCCTCTTCCTCCTTCCATTTTCCTCCTTCCTCTTTCCTCCTCCTTCCTCTTCTTCCTACTTTCTCCTTCCTCCTCCTCCTCCTACCTCCTCCTCCTCCTCCTCCTCCTCCTCCTCCTCCTCCTTCTTTTCCTCCTCTGTCCTTTTCCTCCTACTTCTTCCTGCATCCTCCTCCTCCTCCTCCTCCTCCTCCTCCTCCTCCTCCTCCTCCTCCTCCTCCTCCTCTAGCAGATAGCTCACCCTGAACTGAAGGGTAGAGCCCATGGGCATGGCGCCAACCATGCGGCCGAGGTAGGCGTACCCGCGGTACCACATGTTGTATGTGATGTAGGCGCTGGAGGTCCAGGCAGTAATCACTGTGCCGTTTGAGACTGATACGAGGTCCAGCTTGCCTGCATGGCCACTGGAGACGAAGTACCTGAAACAGGGACAAATCACAGCAGATAGAGAAATGAGAAAGATGTTGGTGTATTTCGATTGGGGAGGTCAGATAATTCATATTGGATGAGACGCACGCTTGGACACATACGAGATGCAGAGCCTGGAAAGATTACGGTAAACATAAAGCAATGCTTTGGCGTTTTGAAGAGCAGGGGCATGGAGAGTCTCAGTAATCGAGGCAAAAAATTTTGAGGTACGGAGCAGCAGGCTTATAACGAAAAGGCTATGGAAGCCAGGGGGTTATACATCGGAAAGAAGAGTTAACAGCTTAGAGTGTCTTATCAAGGAATGGTGATACCAGGTCGACAAGAAGAAACAGAGCATTGGTGAATGGGAGAATGAATGGGTAGGATTAGGGCTTGCCATGGAAAAATATGAATATTTTGATTTGTCTTATGCTGGATTATATACAAAACAGGGGCCATGAAATTTCCCTACAAGCACACACACACACACACACACACACACACACACACACACACACACACACACACACACACACACACACACACACACACACACACACACACACACACACAGAGCACCTGAGTCCACTCACCAGAAGTACATGACGCAGTTGACGGAGGTACTCCCCAGGGGCGGGCTTTGCAGGACGGCGGGGCTGAAGAAAACCCCACGAGACCCCTCCACGAAGGCGTAGTGACCGCCTCCTCCGACGGTGTGGTCACCTACTGGTCCAGTCACGCCGTCCGTGGCAGAGGAACTGAAGGTCCAGTTGTAGCGACCAGAGCTGGCGTCACTCCAGCCACAGGGCCCTTGTTCAAAGTCGCAGGGACCACAGTTGCTGCAAAGAACAAAGACAAAATGGCGACGGTTGAAAACAGATATGTACTTAGGGACAAAGCGGAAGCTTGGGAATCTGCTATCACTCTTTAAAAAAAGACTGGTCGAGAAGATTCTTTATCCTCAAAATAATGGCAGCGTTGTCTGTCTCTCTCTGTCTCTATCTCTGTCTGTCTGTCTGTCTGTCTGTCTGTCTGTCTGTCTGTCTGTCTGTCTGTCTGTCTGTCTGTCTGTCTGTCTCTCTCTGTCTCTTTCTCTCTCTCTCTTAATATGAAACTTGTTATAATGTAAATCTATATGTATCATATCAGAATTGTCAAAATCTGTATTTGAAACTGTTTGGGTCGTCGGCCTCAATAAAGTCTGTCAAAGTGAAA
>JAWQFJ010006582.1:0-27905 GCA_034096865.1 Theodoxus fluviatilis | reverse complement strand
AAAGCATTGATTAATGTGCAGTGTCGGTTGGTGCAGGAAGGGCCTACACGACCAAATTCGGGATATATGAGGAGAAATTCACTACTGGCTAAATAGGGGGAAACTTAGAAAGCTGATAAGAAATACCATATTTATTTATTCATTCTAGCTACAGGTACCAGGGAGACCTACCGAAGTACTGTTTTCAGTCGCCACAACGCCACCCTGACTCAACCGATGACGACGAGCCTACAGAAAGAGAGCCTTCCTCGGAAGACGAGAGCGATGATAGAGCGACCCCTGAGGACGTGCAGACATACACGCGGCGAGGGCGGCGTGTGATTCGCCCATCTTGCTTTCTTCGAGGAGGTCCGAACCCTTCAGTGACAGAGTGGACAGTGGTCTTGCAGACTTTGACCCTATGGACTGGGCAGATGCTACCGCAAGGAAGCTTTCAGGTCTCGCATTTTTGCCATTCACTCTCCAATCCATGGACTACCTGGACTGTGAACTGACTTTTTACTGGTGTTTTATTGTTATTATTGTTCATGTTGCTGTTGTTGTCAGTTATATACATTAAGGTGTTAGTTTATGATGTTTTGTCAATTTAATTGTGAAATTGTACATGTAGTGCGACCGACGAGTTTGTTTCGTTTTTTTGGGGGGAGGAGCTATGTTGTGAAGGTTCTGGAACGCACAAGGATATCGTAGGGCAATCGAACTATTTACACCAGCCTCTCCATGCTGTTGCTTGGTTACATGACGAAGTCATGCTAAATTTGTCTTGGCTGTGTCTCGTGACGTCATTCGTCAAGCTTTGTGACAGCCGAGTAGATCGTACGAGACTCCTCCTTTGTAAGGCCCGTCGCACACTAGGCGTCCATTTGTGACGCAAGCTGCTTGCGTCCTCATCTCGCACACTCGCAGCTTGACGCGAGCGGCACTTGCCATATTTGGAAAGTCTCGCGCAGAAACCGAGACTGACCGAGAAAACAAAGATGGTGGAGTTCGAAGATGTTGATCTTGATAGCGAAGACGAGGATATGATACTGATTGCATGCGCAGCAGTAGTAGCTGAAGAGGAGGAAGAACAAGAAAGGCGTCCTCGGAGTGTCTGGACAAAAGAATGGCTCCTTCGGAGAAAGAGCTATGGAGGGGCTTTTTCCATAGACGAGCATGGGCAGCGGAGCGTGGCAGACGCGAGTAGCGAGCTCGTGTAGAGGGACACTCGATAGAGACACACGCAGCAAGTCAGGAGCTGAGAAAGTGCATGGAGAGACTAATGCCGTTGTGAAGACAAGAGAGCACAGAGGGATGGGCAAGTGGCCTTTCCCTGCGATCTCCGGGACGACGAGACGCAGGGCAGACGAGTGGAGCAGGAGGTGGCTTCGTGACTGGCCACGTGGGCGGAGTGTGGACGTCCAAGCGTCTAGGCGCTCGGAAATAGAGACGACCCTACTTCCGAGCGCCTGACGCTTGGACGCAAGCGGCTGGACGCGCGCAGCCGAATCAGCCGGCGGCTACCCTCGCACACTGTACTGCGCGTTCAAAATACCCCAGCTGCTTGGCTGCTTGGACGCCTAGTGTGCGACGGGCCTAAGGAGTGAGTCCTCTGCAGTATTGTGCGTAGAGTGAAGTTGTTTATTGATTGTCACCACTGTGTTTTGACCAGAGTGTGAATAAAGTGTTATCAAAACGACTTCCGGACTTTGTGAAGTTCGACTTCCGTGCGCAAGATAGGAGAATCCTCGTATTAACAGGATTTTGGGAAGAGACGAGCGCAACATACACCGGTATAACATCATAATTGTGATTTGTACTGTTTTTGTGTGTGACGAGCGGCTGGCATAAGCAATAAAGCATCAAAGTCTAAAAATTCCTAAAGTCTCTCCTTATATCATTTGTCAACTGCTGTAAATTGATATAAGTGTACTACTTTGTTAGTTTGTACTCCCACGCTATCCAGAATTGTTCATACTTTATTAGCAAGGGTATTTTGTAAGATATGCATATGTGCCTATAATTCCATCCTTGATTAATAAAGAATAAATCCAGCAATCAATCTCTCTAGATCACCACTTCCAACAGGAAACGCAACAACTGTCTGGTGTCTTCAATTTTTCAAAGCTACAACATTCAATAATTCGTAACCCTGTTTTTCCACGCGAATGAAGGGAGACAACAATGAAAAAGAAAGCTTGCGGAGTAACTTCCCGTTGACCTGACGCTAACACATTACCAAAAACACATCGAAAACACGTTTTGGAAGATAATTATATGCACGAAAAGAAAAAAAAAGGTACATAAAAATGTGCCTACCATTCCAACGGAAACAAATAAGCAGGAGCTCTTAAATGTGTGTGTAAGGGTTTCGAATTTGCTGACACATGATTGTTTCGTATTTCGCGGAACGGAAGTGGCCTCACAACGTGCTAGAGCGGCGGAAAGAAATCGAAAATCAGACCCTAAACGCTCTTTCAGTTGCATTCTAGTAAGTGTTGCTTAGGAGAGGATCGATCGCTGCTGTGTGGATACTGCTTTCGTCGTCTAGGGAATATTTTTAATGTCTATGCAGTTAGATTGCCTTGACATTACGATCGCACAGGTTTTATAAGAAATTTGAAGCATGAGTCCATAGTGTGTCAATAAATGTAAACCAATAAGAACGTTATGAGACAGTACTTATAATGTTTTTATGAATCTTTTCGTTTGTGTTTTTTATATCTTCTTTGGAACATTCATAAGTTTTACCAGGCTGGTTTATAATTTTGGGTCAGAAGAGGCTCATTCCTGTAATTGATCAAGATGCATCCTATTTAATTTATTACTTTTGTGTAGCATTTTTCTCACACCTGTGACAGTGTTCTTCAAGACCATCGTCATTTATGCTGTTGCACCACTGTTTGAAAAACATATCCCTCAACGTCAACGATGTACACACAGGATTATTATTTGACGAGCAAAGCTACTGAATGGCGTCTGCATTAATGAAGCTGGCCCTATGTCACAGTATGTGTATGAATGTAACTTGATGCAAATAGATGGTAAACGTACTTGAATGGGCAAGTGTTGTACTTCATTTCAGTCGAAGGAGAAATGTTACAAACATAAAAGATGCGTGTGTCTGTGTGTCTTTGGGAATTAATGTACTGCTGAGCAGCAGTACCACTAAGATGCTTCATTGTATGTTAGACTTGATCAGATCAGCGAATGCAGCTGTTTCAGCTTTGCAAGCCCACAGTAACTGGCTATAAGACGTATGGTTGTGGACCAGGCAAATGAGTGCTGTGTGAAAGTAATCTTTGTGCTCCCCTCATGACGTAGCATTCTAGAAGAGGAGCTGTCCTCTGAGTTTTTGATTTCCCACTCATTGATACCATCAACACATTTGTCACCTAATTTACTTTTTTGACAATTTTCTCTCTTTTGCCCCCCAGGTAAAATTGACATATCAAGATGAGTATCTTTGGAGCTAATACCTCTTTTGGAACATCATCAGGATTTATGAATTCAACTAGCAATGTCAACCCTATGAAAGACTTCGAGGTAAGAATTTTCATCACTCTGTATCTTCAAGTTTACACTTATTCCCTTGAGTTTTTATCTTAAAAATCTTTTTAATTGTTAATAACTTTGTGATTTTCATAAATTATGTGAAACCCTCTGAGGGTTGGGGATAAGAATAGACCCACCATGTCTCTCAACGCCATTCGTAAGAGGCAAATGAATATTGACATTATGACGATTTGTGCTTATGATAAACTTTTGATTTTGGTGCTCAATGGCCTTACATAGCCCACAAAGGCTGATAAACCATAAAACTCAATCCATCCAGCCATTCATCCATTCATATGTGGAATTCCAAACATCTGCACAAATGTGGAAGTGTATTAAGAAGCATGTACAGTGTTGTCTGTTGGTGTGGATATAGATCTGTGTAACTGAGAAAATTGGTGGCAAAGTAAAATGCAGGGCTGAAACCATTTTGTGCCTCATATTACACAAGTGTCAGGAAAATAAATTTGGATGGCTTCTCATTACTTTATGATGATAGTGATTGACTCAAAATCCACCCATTTTACCACTGATTGCTTCGTAAGGCAAGTTCATGCTTCTATTGTTCTAAATGTTTTTGCTCACCCAGATAAAGAATGCATGTAGTGGTACAGGAAGAGACAGTTGTATGAAGTACACCAGGCTGTTGTTGAATAATACTCCTCCTTCCTCCTCCTCCTCGACCTTCACTCCCACCCCCCACCCACCCCCCACCCCCATCTCTTCCCCCTCCTCCTTTCCTCCTCCTCTGCCTTCTCCTCCTCCAAGAATTTTAAGCAAGTATGATTAATTAGAAACAATGCAGTTTAGTGACACTTTTGTGTGTGTCCAAGGTGGTTATGAGGTGTGGTTTGTTGCTTTTTTTACCATCAGTCTTTTCTGCCTCGCAGGTTACATCTCCCCCCGACGACAGTGTCAGCTGCCTCAAGTTCAGCCCTGGCACCTTGCCCTCCACCTTCCTTGTGGCAGGCAGTTGGGACAACAATGTCAGTCTCGGGTGCCCTCATCTGTCTCTTTCTCTCCCCTTGGACAGACAGACAGACAGACAGACAGACAGACAGACAGACAGACAGACAGACAGACAGGCAGGCAGTTGGGACAACAATGTCAGTCTCGGGTGCCCTCATCTGTCTCTTTCTCTCCCCTTGGACAGACAGACAGACAGACAGACAGACAGACAGACAGGCAGACAGGCAGGCAGTTGGGACAACAATGTCAGTCTCTGGTGCCCTCATCTGTCTCTTTCTCTCGCCTTGGACAGACAGACAGACAGACAGACAGACAGACAGACAGACAGACAGACAGACAGGCAGGCAGTTGGGACAACAATGTCAGTCTCTGGTGCCCTCAACTGTCTCTTTCTCTCGCCTTGGACAGACAGACAGACAGACAGACAGGCAGGCAGTTGGGACAACAATGTCAGTCTCTGGTGCCCTCATCTGTCTCTTTCTCTCGCCTTGGACAGACAGACAGGCAGACAGACAGGCAGTTGGGACAACAATGTCAGTCTCTGGTGCCCTCATCTGTCTCTTTCTCTCGCCTTGGACATACAGACAGGCAGACAGACAGACAGGCAGGCAGTTGGGACAACAATGTCAGTCTCTGGTGCCCTCATCTGTCTCTTTCTCTCGCCTTGGACAGACAGACAGACAGACAGACAGACAGACAGACAGACAGACAGACAGACAGACAGACAGGCAGACAGACAGACAGGCAGGCAGGCAGACAGACAGACCAGACAGACAGACAGACAGACAGACAGACAGACAGACAGACAGACAGACAGACAGACAGACAGACCAGACAGACAGACCAGACAGACAGACAGACAGACAGACAGACAGACAGACAGACAGACAGACAGACAGACAGACCAGACCAGACCAGACCAGACCAGACTCAGGCAGACACAGGCATATATACAGATAGACAGACATACAGACACTCAAACAAATAGATACAGACAGACAGACACCGATGCACACACACGCACGCGTGCGCTAGCACACACACACACATGCACGCACAAACGCAGGCAGACAGACAGGCAATCACACACAGAGACACAGACAGACAGTCACACACACACACAGATACACGCACACACAGACAGACAGACGGACAGGCAAGACACAGACAGACACACACACAGACAGACAAACATGCATGTATACACATGCATACGCGCACACACATACATACATAGTAGTCTTGAAAATTTGGATTTTGAGACTTTCATTCCTGGTTTTCACATTTAAAATGAATACAGATGAGTCAGAGAGAGAGAGAGAGAGATATGAAAAAACTCTGTAAGTCTTGTGTGGTTGGGTGAATTAAATATAATTTGATATGGTCACAGAAGAGCAGTGATGTGCATTTGCTAGTGTCAAATTCAACACAAGAGGCTTGTTCAGGAGTACAAAGCGCTGCATGAGCGCTTCATGTTGGGAATTGAGCGCTCTTTGCCTCTCCTGAACACCTACAGAATTACAGCGCTTCACTTGTAAAAGGGGAGGTAAATCTTCTGCGCCCCATGTTGTGTTGATAGACGCTAAGAAAGTGTTTTCTTTGCCACAGACATCGTTTATGCTAGTTGAAATGTATTCTGCATGAATAAAGTCCACTACTGTGTCATCCTTACTTGCCATTACTCGCGCATACAGAGTGCTTGGGGCAAATAAAGCCTGTTCCAGTCCCAAAATGATGTTTCTGAGGGTTATTTTACGCATCGACGGCCAGTGCAGGATCGAAGACACCATTTTGAAAATCGTCTGAATCACCTCAGATCGGTGATGCACAGTGCTGCTCAGCGCTGAGTGAATCACGCCCCAAAATTGCTATTCAGAGTGAATCACATGCAGCGCTGTGCAGTGCTTTGCAGCGCTGCGCCTCCTGAACAAGCCTCTGGATATGCTCACCACCGGTTTAGTTCTCTTTGTTATTTGCTTGTTGACCTGAAGTGCTGTTTATCTTGCTGCTCTGACTTGCTGTAAACTTACCTTGCTGCTCTGACTTGCTGTAAACATACCTTGCTGCTCTGTTTTGCTGTAAACTTCCTTTGCTGCTCTGACTTGCTGTAAACTTCCTTTGCTGCTCTGACTTGCTGTAAACATACCTTGCTGCTCTGACTTGCTGTAAACTTCCTTTGCTGCTCTGACTTGCTGTAAACATACCTTGCTGCTCTGACTTGCTGTAAACATACCTTGCTGCTCTGACTTGCTGTAAACTTACTTTGCTGCTCTGACTTGCTGTAAACTTACCTTGCTGCTCTGACTTGCTGTAAACTTACCTTGCTGCTCTGACTTGCTGTAAACTTACTTTGCTGCTCTGACTTGCTGTAAACTTACTTTGCTGCTCTGACTTGCTGCCTGTTGCTGCAGGTGCGATGCTGGGAGGTGCAACAAAATGGCCAGACCATCCCCAAGGCCCAGCAAACGCACACAGGCCCTGTCCTGGCTGCAGACTGGAGTGATGTGAGTCTTTGCCTGTGTGTGTGTGTGTATTTATGTGTGTATGTATGTGTGTGTATGTATATGTGTGTGTATGTGTGTATATGTCACTTATGTGTGTGTGTATGTATGTGTGTGTGTATGTATGTGTGTGTGTGTGTGTGTATGTGTGAGTGTGTGTGTGCATGCATGCATGCGTGTGTGTGCCTGTGGGCCATTTGTCTGCCTCTGTGTTTTTGTTCTGGAAAAAAGAAAGAAAAAAAGAAAAGGAGTGAAGTTACTTTTTTAAAATAGTGATTTATCATTCAAAGTTGATCTCTAACCACTTTTCACTTTAAATTGGACCTTTTGATCAATTCTGTACTGACAGTGACACCTGATGGCAGACACACACAGTGACTGACAGACAGGACACACAGACAGACACCAGCAGCATCTCCACTTCTAGTGGAGAATGTAAACCTGCTGCTGGCTCACAGCTGCATACAAGGGTTAGCTGTGCTTAAGTAGTGCTAGTGCCAACACTGCTCGCGCAGGTATCATATTCAATTTAGACACACATGTATTTATGCATTAGATTGGACATGTTCACTGACCATCAATGTTTTGTTGTCATTTTTGTTTCAGTTTGAGAATAAAATAGCAAGGGTGGCTGCTGCAGATGTTGGATTAAAAAAAAAAATGAACTTTGATTTTATTGTCAGGACTATTAATTAATCAATGGGTAAAGACTGCATGCTTTGCCATTTGAATGCACCATAGGAGACTGTGCCTTCAGAGTTCATGCAGGTGAGGTGTGGGTGTTTTCCAGGACGGCACTAAGGTATTCACAGCCTCAGTGGACAAGACAGCCAAGATGTGGGACCTCAACAGCAACCAGGCGGTGCAGGTCGCCCAGGTAACTACCATGCTCGTGTGTCACATAGTCTTAGGAAAGTAAGTGTCTGTGTGTGTGTGTGTGTGTGTGTGTGTGTGTGTGTGTGTGTGTGTGTGTGTGTGTGTGTGTGTGTGTGTGTGTGTGTGTACACAGAGAGAAAGAGAAAGAGAGAGAGAGAGAGACACTGACAGAGATGGGTGACTAGATGAATAGATAGGTGGGTGGGAGGATTGGTGGGTGGATGGATGGATGGGTTGGTGGATGGATGAATGAATGGAAAGGTAAGTAGGTGGATAGATGAATGAGTGGATGATGGATATTAATTTGGGGCCTTGATTTTGTTTGATGTATTCTTTATAAATACTTGTATATAACTACTTATTGAAACTGGAATATTATATTCTAGATATTTATTGGAAATCTGATTATATGGGATTTCTTCATAGGTTTCTTCATTTCTACTCATCCAACCATCCATCCATCCATCCATCCATCCATCCATCCATCCATCCATCCATCCATCCATCCATCCATCCATCCATCCATCCATCCATCCATCCATCCATTCATTCATCCTTCTTGCACTGGGCTGAAGGCCTATACAATAATGTAATTTGATCATTCATTCATTCATTCATTCATTCATTCATTCATTCATTCATTCATTCATTCATTCATTCATTCATTCATTCATTCATTCATTCATTCGTGTACCTTTTTGCTGCAACACTGATACAATCACAAGACATAGGACCACATACTGCTCTACATCTCATGTGATTTGAAATGTTGGTTTTGTGGTTAGAATTGTCATAGAAGCACCTCCCTTCACTCCATCGTTTCCCCCACAGCACGACGCCCCCATCAAGTCCGTGCACTGGGTCAAGGGCAGCAACTACAGCTGTGTCATGACCGGCAGCTGGGATAAAACCCTCAAGGTGGGAAGGATGACGTGGCACTGGTGCTGCAGATGCTGTCCCTGCTGCTTGTAGCGCCCTTGCTCTGGCTCTTGAACAGTGGGACATGTGGCGCTGACCCTTTTGATGTGTTTTCCTTGCTTTCTTTCACATCATCGTGGTTGTCCCACGAATCTCGAGGAAGACATATCTGTGCAGTCATCTGTGCACACGGAAATGGCTCTGTAGTCCAAGTTGGGATTTGCAGAATCGCTAACAGACAGGACACTGGAAGTCTGCTGTTGTCTCATTAAGGGAATTTTAACTTTTTTTGTAATCTCTTGTGTCCATCAATGTCACGGCATTGTTTTCAAGCCAAATGGCATGAAGCTTTTTGGGGGGGTTTTTTGATGCGTTTTTTTCCCCCACCCCTGTTGAGATGGCATGTAAGGGAAGTTCATGAATATTTTCTGCATTGATAAGTGCACTCTAATTCTGGTTTTTAGTCTCTTATTTTTTTTGCATTGTATTCTTTTATGCTTCTTACCTTCTTGAGTGCTTTTTCAAGGACATGATTGTGTGAGTGTGTTTGTGTTTGTGTATATGTCTGTGTGTGTGTGTGTGTGTGTGTGTGTGTGTGTGTGTGTGTGTGTGTGATTACCATTGTAGAGAGACTTGCAGAGATGCAACGAAATTTATCATGCAGTTTAGTGCAAGACTGCTTGCCTTTTTGTGCCATGTAATTCTATGTGAATTGCTTTGTCTGCAGTTCTGGGACACTCGACAGGCCCAGCCCATCATGACCATCCAGCTGCCAGAGAGGTGCTACTGCTCTGATGTGGTGAGTGGCACCGAACAGGTCTCTGGCTGTGTCTGTCTGTCAGGCAGGCCATCTCTCTGTGTCCCTCTGTCTCTGTCTCTCTCTCTGTCTCTGTCTCTGTTTCTATATCTCTGGTTTTAGGTCTCTCTGTCTGTCACTGTGTCTCTATGTCCCTCTCTCTCTCTCCCTCTCTCTCTCTCTCTCTCTCTCTCTCTCTCTCTCTCTCTCTCTCTCTCTCTCTCTCTCTCCTCTCTCTCTCTCTCTCTCTCTCTCTCTCTCTCTCTCTCTCTCTCCCTCCCTCCCTCCCTCCCTCCCTCCCTCCCTCCCTCCCTCCCTCCCTCCCTCCCTCCCTCCCTCCCTCCCTCCCTCCCTCCCTCCCCATGTATGTTATGTATGCATGAATGATGTGAATAATGATCTTTGTTATTGTCATGTACTTAGATAAAACTGAGCGTGAAGATTTCCACCCTCAGTTTGCCATGGAACAGCATCCAGTTCTTTATGAATTGCTACAGGACGTGGATGCAGGTTTCTTGCATGGTGACCTGGATTCACTACTCTGCAGCAACACTGCTCATTCAATTTAGGGATACCCCCTGCAAGTTGGGGGTCAGAATAGACCCACCGCCTCTCCCTATGAGATTTGTAAGAGTTGAATACCTGGGGACATTGTGACTTGATTTGCAATTTCTCTCAAATATTCTAGGTATTTTGCATGCTCAATGGCCTCACATAGCCTACAGAGGCTGATAGGCCATCCCTCCATCCCTCCATTAATCCATCACATTTAGATACAAGGATACTGAGAGGTGAATGATTTCAAATATGTTTGTACATCACAGAGGAACAGATGGAATCTGGATGTCATGAATCTTCTTTGTCTTTCAGAAATACCCCATGGCGGTAGTGGGGACGGCAGGCAGAGGACTGATCATCTACCAGCTGGAGAACCAGCCCCAGGAATACAAGAGGATGGAGTCTCCTCTCAAGTACCAGGTGAGTTGGCATCGGTGGCAAGTTCCCCCTGTGGGTTGGGGGTAAGAATAGACCCACCACGTCTCCCTATGCTTTTTGTAAGAGGCAGATAACTAGAGGAATTGTGATGACTTCTTCCTAATCTAATCAGTTATTTTTTTCTTGATTAATGGCTAAAATAGCCTACATAGACTGATAGGCCGTAAAACCCCAGCCATCCATCCTTCTTTTCTCCTTTTTTTCTCCTCGTCATACAACTATTCTTCATTCTGTTCCAGTTCAATTTCTGGCTCTTCCTCTTTCCACCCCCTGTGGGTTAGGGGTAAGAATTGACCTACCATGTCTCGTCAGAGATGAATACGCAGGGAAATTATGACTTGATTAGATCCTGCTCAACCAGTTAATGTGATAGTTCATGATCACAGTCTACAAAGGCTTTAGGCCATAAAACTCCAGTTATCCTCAATATCATGGGTGACAAATGCTGAGTTGATGTGGTGGATATGGGTGAGACACTGCGTGTGTTCATTTGGAAATGCCTTTGGTGACCAAGATGTAATCTGCTGCAAGTGTTGTTGGGTGCTGGCCGAGTGAGTGCTGAGTGTCGATGTCAAGAATGTTGCTGTAGCCAGAGTGTGGAGTTGATTCTGCTTGTCTTGGAAAAATCTCAGTAGGTAGTTTTCCATCCATCCAATATATCCTGATTTGCTTTTCTTTGGGAGAGTAGAGCTTGCCTATAGCAACTTCCTCTAGTTGCAGTGCAATGATAAGTCTAACTTGAATGTAGACCCATTCATTGAATGTGTATGAGTGCTTTCCTTTCATCCCAGAAATGTCATGACAGTTCTTGACTGGATCTGCATCCAGATGGATCTGGCTCACAAGTAGTGGGTGGAGATAGCTGTAGTAGAACATTTTACCAGAGTAATTGCCAAGTTAAGGCTTAGGTGTTGATTCTCTGTTTGATTGTTAGATGCATCTAGAGTTGTTTCACGGGATTGGATGTGGGATTTTCTGCTTATTGTTGCCCAAGGGCTGGACTCAATCTCTCAGGGTGGTGTAAATACACAGTTGGATTTGAATGAGGCCCCCCCACCCCCCACCCCCCACCCACCCCACCCCCCCCACCCACCCCCCCACCCACCCCCCCACCCACCCCCCAAAAAAAAGTGTGGTTACAGTAACATGGCAGGGGAAAAAAAGAGGTCTGTAGGTAGGCCTGAAAATTTAGTTTTTGTTTTAGAAGAGACCAGATCGAATTTAAATCAAGTTTCTCTTTCCCTGAAAACACTTTTTTAAATATGTAAGTAGTTGATTTTCTGAGTGTTCTTAGGATAGGGAAGTTGGAATGACAAGCATTTTGTTGTTTATCATCAGTTTATTCCCTTTTTTCTCTTTTTTTTTTGCATGATAGAAAAAAACACGTTTAGTGTCGGCAGGAAAAAATAGGGTTGGTCCGTCACTGTAACCACAACTTTAAAAAATTCCTTCCACTGATGGGCCACACTAGTGGACTCGCCCAAGGAAAGGACCCAACTCTGCTAGCAGGCCACGGCATCTGATTGGCTGCGTTTTTGCATAGGCGTTTATGCTCGAAACAGGGCCGAATTGCCTTGACGACTGCTGCAAATGTGATATTCATTGTAACCCAATTCAGCTGAAAGCGCATTGTGTACACCAGTTTGTCAATTATTCACACTTTATTGTTATTTTGTTGGTGAAATAATCATCTAAGATTGTATATGTGAGCTAGTGAGCATGTAATAATTTGGTTGTCATTCTGTGTGGGAGTCACTGCGAATTAAATGACGAACATCGCACCCCTTTCCTCGGACGAGTCCACTAGTGTTGCCTATCAATGGAAGGGATTCCCTTTTTGACTCACATGCGAAGCAAAAGTGAGTCTATGTACTGAGCCGTGTCGTCCGTCCGTCCGGGCGTCCGGGCGTCCGGGCGTCCGGGCGTCCGTAAAAAACTTAAACGTTGGATTTTTCTCGGAGACTATTAAGTCTATCAACACCAAATGTGGCATGATGGTGTATGATGACAAGGCCTCAAAAAACATACATAGTGACTTGACCTTGCTTCAAGGTCAAGGTCACAGGAGCCATAAATGTGGTCTCAAAAACAGTCATTTTTCACATTTTCCCAATTTTCTCCCACGTTATTGAGAATGGCAACCTTAGCTACAAGTGGTATATAGGTCAAAGCAAGCCCTATCTTTTGATTCCAGTTTGGTTGACCTTGCTTCAAGGTCAAGGTCACAGGAGCTCTTCAAAGTTGGATTGTATACATATTTTGAAGTGACCTTGACCCTGAACTATGGAAGATAACTGTTTCAAACTTAATAATTATGTGGGGCACATGTTATACTTTCATCATGAGACACATTTGGTCACATATCATCAAGGTCAAGGTCACTTTGACCCTTATGAAATGTGACCAAAATGGGGTAGTGAACCACTAAAAGTGACTATATCTCATGGTAGAAAGTGCCAATAAGCACCATTGTGCTTCCTATGTCTTGAATTAACAGCTTTGTGTTGCATGACCTTGGATGACCTTGACCTTGGGTCAAGGTCACGTGTATTTTGGTAGGAAAAATGTGTAAAGCATTTCTTTGTGTATGATGTCATTGGTAGGTTTAGTTGTTTGACCATGACCTTGAAGGTCACCTGAAGGTCAAGGTCATATAAAGGTCAAGGTCAAGCTTGTGAGTCGTATGGGCTTTGCCCTTCTTGTTTTAATGGTTCGCCTGATCTGATTCTGTCTTGATGCTCCCCCCTGCTTTCCCCCCACCCCCACCCCCCCACCCCCCACCCCAATTGAGCTACTGAAGCAGGCTCTGAAAGCCCAGCAGCCAGGGCTTTCTGCTGCTGAGGGGTTATGATGTAGCTCTGAGTGTTTGTTACACTTGACTTTGAACTGAAGGGTTTGAAGAAAGGGTCTAACACAAACCGCCTTGCTTCCCTCTGTCATTCAGCATCGGTGTGTGACGATTTTCACGGACAAGAAGAGCAATGCCCCTACTGGGTTTGCCCTGGGCAGCATCGAGGGCCGCGTTGCCATCCAGTACGTCAACCCAGCCAACCCCAAGGACAACTTCACCTTCAAGTGCCACAGGACCAATGCCAATCCAAGTACTGTCCAGGACATCTATGCAGTAAGAACTTGTTTCGGTCAGACATAGGGTGAAAGAGGGTGGGGTTGAGGATGTTCAGAAAGACATCAATACAAGCACACACACACACAGATCCACACACACAGACAGACACACACACACACACACACTCACACACTTACGTGCACACACACACATACTCACAGATACACTCACAGTTACTGCGATCAAGAGATGAGATGAAGAGATAAGTAATGTTATTGATAAAAGCATTCATGTGACCACCTCAATCTCAGTGTGGACAAAGGAAATTTACAGAGAAATGCATATTCTCTTATGAAAATATCTTGCTGCCCATTGTAATTCAATTTTAATCTATTTCTGGTCACTGAGTGCAAATGTTGAATGAGTCCTTCTGTAATGATTTGTTTGCTCTTGCATCAGTCCATTTCACTGCTTACATGGTGCTGTGTGCAGGTGAACGACATAGCCTTCCACCCCAATCATGGCACTCTGGCAACCGTGGGCTCTGACGGCCGCTTCAGCTTTTGGGACAAGGATGCCCGCACAAAGCTGAAGACGTCAGAGCAGTTTGATCAGCCAATCACCTGCTCCTGTTTCAATGCCCAGGGCCAGATCTTCGCCTACGCCTCCAGCTATGACTGGTCTAAGGTAAAGGTTTTTCTCTCTCCCTCCCTCTCTCTCTCCCTCTGTGTCTCTCTTTGTCTCTTTCTCTTTGTCTCTTTCTCTCTCTCTTTCTCTCTCTCTCTCTCTCTCTCTCTCTCTCTCTCTCTCTCTCTCTCTCTCTCTCTCTCTCTCTCTCTCTCTCTCTTACTTTACACCGCAATCACAGGGCCACTTGATCTATCCTTAAGTGACACCTACAACACACACAGTGACACCTGACAACACACACAGTGACAGACAGACAAGATGTGCACAGTCAGGTACTGGCACCAACTCCTGCTCCCTGGGGAGGGCTCCAGGCTGATGCTGGCTCAGGGCTGCAAGAGAAAATCTCACTGCAGTGTGACAAGGTTGCCCTCACAGATATTCGGTTTTACTCCTGAGTGGGGAGAAAAGTTACATTTTATGCACCTTGCTCAAGGATGCAACTCTGGGAACTGTGCAGCTTCGCATGCTGCACCCACTGGCTGCAAGTGACTGCAGGTCAAGTGTGCTGACCACTCAGTCACAGAGGTCCACTATTCCTTGCCACTGTAAAAAGGTTTGAGCTACTGGGCTGTGGCTCTGTGTGTTAGTCTTTCACTAAGCTCAGTCTCTATTGGTTAGAGCCTGTTTCTGTCAACCAATGAGAGCACACATTTTTTACATGTCGGAGCTTGTCTGCCTTCAATGGCAGTGCACTGGGAGTCTGCTTTTTGGGGGGGTTTACCACGGCACACCAAGGGTTAAGATGCTCCTTCTCTTGGTTGTGTGTTTGGAGTGTATCAGACTCCTTTGTACTATACAAAGACAATTAGAATGCTGGATTTTATGTGGCTGCCAATAAATTTAGCCATTTTTTAGGGGTGTCAACATTTACTTGTGATGAATAAAATAGCTGCTAATGAAACTTTGATAGCATTTTCCATTACACATTCTGTTGACTTCTTTCTTTCTTTTTGAATTCTTTCCTTTTCTCTAACAAACACCATTAAATGTAGGCTATGATGGTACTGTGTGCATACCAAGATCTGCCACCTTTTAATGATGCATCTGCAACCACAGTTTGTCTTTTTTACAGGGCCACGAAGGTTATGATGTTCAAAAGAAGCCCCATATCTTCCTGCGGTCCTGCTTTGAGGAGTTGAAGCCAAGCACCAAAAGAAACTAAGGCCATACAAGTGTGATCAAATGTGTGCATGCAAAGGACACTTTTGTCAAATGGAGTCCCCGTACCATTCTGTATGTCTGTGCATCTACTACAGCTAGTAGTGGTTTGACATGCTGAATGTCTGTAACTACTACAGCTAGTAGTGGTTTGACATGCTGTATGTCTGCGTCTACTACAGTTTGTAGTGGTTTGACATGCTGTATGTCGCGTCTACTACAGTTTGTAGTGGTTTGACCTGCTGTATGTCTTTACATCTACTGCACCTTGCAGTTGTAATAGAGATGAAGTTCTTTGAGGTCAGTTTCTGAAAAGGTCTTCTTTCCAGATGAAATGTTCTAGTTGCTGCATATATTAGAAACGTTCCACATCTCATTGCTAGGTCTGCACAATTTTAAAATTCTTTCCATTGAGATGATGTCCTTTGGTACAGAGGCAGTTTCAAAATTTGCTAAATATTTTTCAAGTGCCTTGAAAAGTTTTGAAATTTTGGCTAAAACTGAAAAGTCATGGCAAAGTTTGGGAAGTAATTTCATCTGCCAAAGTTTTTTAAAAATAGTGCTTATCGGTGTGGGAATGATCACTTCCTGTCACATGACAAAAGAGTTTCTTCTTTTGACTGGGCGCAATATCACGGGGCGAGTATGTTAGGGCTTTTTAGGCGCAAAATCTCAAGAGAATCACAAGGGCTAGGCGTTGCCTATGTTCCTCGTTCATAAGGAGGGACTTGCCGTGAAGGAGGGAGGCCGAGGAAGCTCCGGAGCTCCCACGATGCTGCCTGCTGCAGAGACCCGGATGAGCCTAAATGACGGAGACAGTGCAAGTTAGGCAGGTGTTCGGAGATAACAGTGCCTGAAATGTGCTTCTCAGGATCCGAGAATGGAAAAGTGTACGTACACAAAAGTATTTGCTGTTGGAATGTTCATTTGTATATTTTGAGGAGTAGGTGTATAGGTTATCTCTGGATATACCCTGCCGAAAATTTTGTTATCGTTTGCAAACACGCAACACTGTACACGTACCCTATATGAATTATGTCTCTTGAATTGATCGAAATGAATCGAGCCATAACATTTTCAACAAAATTTTCTATAGTTGAACCCGGCTTGCTCTTTTTTTCGTTGAAAAGGTTCCTGTGCCATTCGATATGACACCATTATTATTTATTATATCAAGTAAAAAACTGATGTGATATCTCTATCATCAGTTATTTCGTCTATCGGCAACTTCTTCACCGACTCTGGCGCAAGGACACAGCCATGTTCTTCCTCCTTGCCAGTTGATGTTTGGCCGTTTTTTTAGCTGTAGGAGCGTCTCGCTCTCCCTCGACTAGCCATTGAGGGAGAATCTAGAGATTTTGTGCCTAACAAATGCGCCCATTGAGCTTGAGATGCAAAGCCCTCTTTCTGCTGTCTGTTACTGTGAAAAGAAATAGCCAGATGCCCGGAGCAGTGTGAATCAATCGTAAATGTTCACAGATTTGTGTGAGAAAATGTCAAAACATTTTTCAAAAAGTCGTGGAAAAGTTTTGGAATTTGTTTCTTGAGAAATCTGCAGGAACCCTAATGGAAATATTTTTTGTAATTATTTCATTTGTGCTATTTATTGTTTTGTGGGTTTTTCCCCCCCTCTTTTCACTGATGGAAGGTGTCTAAATGTACTGTGCAAGTAGTCCTTCTTTCCATAAAGAATCAAGGATGCTGTATGGATGGCCTCGTGTTAAATGCCTGTGCAATCCTGATTTCATAAGGATGTGTTTGGTTAATACTGCAGTTCCCATGCTTCAGTTTTCCCAGTAATATTGTGCATGACTTGGTCCAAGTTTAGTAAGTGCTCATTTGTTTAGAGCCTCTCTACAAAGTTTGCTGTTGTGCTAATGTTGCAGATGTGAGTAAGCAGTTACCATGTTTTGGTTTGAAGCTTTCTTTCATGTTTCAAATGGAAGAAATAGGTGGGGGTACACCAGACATCATTTCCAGTGAACTCGTGTTACTTGGAGTCAGGAAAAGTTTACCTTGAGCCACTTATTAGATCTTGTAGTCGCCTTCTGTTCTTTTGGTAGCAGGCATTTCTGCCTCAGGGCAGTTAGGGGTTGGCAGCCATGGTGAGGCTTAGCACTGCAAAGCAAGTCTGCAGTTGCATAGCGCTGCATTTCTAGGCCAGAGCTTGCACTGCAAGGGTAATAACAAAGAACAGTGGCCGAGTTGCCAATTGTGGTGTCAGGAGGCATTATAAAGAGTAAGTGGGGCTTGCCTGTGCGACTCCACGCCAGGCTGGACTTGCCCACCCTTCTAGTCGGTGTTGCCCCTGTCGATCAATGGTCACATGCTGTTTGCAGGGCTTTAGAGAGCTTGCTGTAGGCATGTGCACAGTCTCTGGAGCTGTGAAAGAGTTGCTTTATTCATGTCTTGATCATTGTGTATCTCACAGGTTGCATTTGGCAGCACATGTGCATACTCCATTATGTAAACATGCTATCCCCATCATTTTGTTGTTATCTTCTGATCCGAAAATCTTTGTTTTCCACCATGTGGGTAATTTCCTGTTCATTCTGAAAGGCATCGTTCTTCATCACTGGAGTCGACATGGCAACCGTGGTGTTTACTCAATGTGAGCATCAACATCTCCCCACAAGAAATGCAGATAGCTTTTGCCATTACAGACTGACACAGCAGTCATCAATTAATATATATTGTCAACCAACCTTGGTCCAGTGTTATTGAGTATAAACTACAAATAGACTGGTCTCTTCTTTAAGTCTCGATTTCACTGCAACAGTCCAGTCATACTTCATCTGGACAAGTTAGTAAATGAAATACACAAACCATACACAAACTATACTCAACAGGCAAATGCACTTTTATTTTGAAGAATAAATTGCTTAGTTGATAAGTATTTCATACATTCATATACATAATATAATATGTACCTACATGTAACAAGTGTACACAGACTCATGCCTTGTTTGCAACCAGGCCCAGCAGTTCAGAGAGTTGGGCAGTTTAGGGCAAGTCCACTCCAATGGCCAGCCAGTTCCACAAAATACAAAGCTCACTTGGTAATCAGGTGATTAATCAATTAACACACTTCATCACTGGGTTTACAGGTCATGAGGCCATCTGTGCGTATAGAGCGGCTGGGGTCTGGAATGCGACCATGGCAGTAAGGCTGGGAGTGGTCCACAGGATACAGGGCTTGTTGGCTGAACAGCTCAACATAGTGGTAGTAGTAGTTGTAGTACGTAGGGCATGGGCAACGCAAGGCAGAACCAGGGAGGCAGGTCTTGTGGAGCAAGCCGGAACTCCCAAAATCAGATCTGTCATGGAATTTGGCATTGCATGCAGATACCAGTCGGGTTTTGCACACTCATCTTGCAGAGCCAAGAACGATCCGGTCGAAAGTTGGAATCTGCTCATGAGGCGGAGGGGTCCCACAACACCATTGGTCGGTCACATTGGACTGACCTCATGATTGAGGTCACATTGGGCTGACCTCATGATTGAGGTCACATTGGGCTGACCTCATGATTGAGGTCACATTGGGCTGACCTCATGATTGAGGTCACATTGGGCTGACCTCATGATTGAGGTCACATTGGGCTGACCTCATGATTGAGGTCACATTGGGCTGACCTCATGATTGAGGTCACATTGGGCTGACCTCATGATTGAGGTCACATTGGGCTGACCTCATGATTGAGGTCACATTGGGCTGACCTCATGATTGAGGTCACATTGAGCTGACCTCATGATTGAGTGCAGCTTGAAAGAGCACAACAGTTAATATACCAATTCTGGTAACTCGGAGCCACGCAATGAAAGTTGTCTGTCCACCTCATTGGAAAGGAGACATTAGAGTTTGTAACTTGTAATCTCATTCAAGTACAACTTCAAGCCAATAGAGAAACACCTGAGAGAGGTATCAGGAAAAAGAAGCACTTGTCACAAACACCACATTTGGAATCCTTTTCACCCAGGTTTTTAAAAAGTGACTGCAGTTTCTTCATGGACAACTGAAGTTCAAACACCAACTGATCATTTCAAGTCATGCCCATTTATTTCCCCAACAGCTGACAACCAATTTCTCCTTGGCAAACATATTCAGGAGGAGAGATTGTAACAGCCGTCGGCCATTCTTGCCTGCAACAAGCCACCTCCAGAAGTACATGTAGTAGTAATTGACAAAGTAAGTTTTTTATGCCTTGCATATTTTCTCAAGACTTCTGTCAATACTGGCATGTTATTTCTGGTGTTCTTAATCTGTAATAATCATTTCATTAAAACATATGTAAATCAGCATTTGCATCTGTACATCTCCATAACATTCCCTTTTGGGAGGGAAAATTTACAGTCCCTGCATTGTTTGCAGGTATTGTGGTAGAAAGCTCAGGGTATGAAACCATTTGAAAAACTATATCCTAAAACATTTACAAATCAGTTACTGCTTAACAAGCCCAATAAGCAAACCTTCAACAGAGGAACTATATAACCATTTTCTTGTTAGCATCAAGGTTTCAGATATCATCTCACTGAAAATTTGGCAAAAAAAGGTGTGAGAGGTAGACTTGGCCATATTTGTACTCCTATGTCTCTCTAAAAGCACACAGGGTAGATCAGAAGGGATATGGGTAGATGGCAAGAGAAACTAAAGACTGCATCTGCTTTGAAACTGTCTAGACAGAAATCACTCTTTTCCACTGCTGTCTCTTGTTCCATGCATTACAATGATCCTAAGACACTCCTTTTCCCTCAAGGAACATAATAAGAGCTTCAGTTCAAGCAGATAAGTTTTCATTAGCACCTTGTCAATGCCATGTTGGCCTTTCTGTCATCCCATTCTATATCCACACACTTAAGAATTATTGAGCTGCTGTTGCATTATGTCAAAGACTAGGTGGAAAGTTTGCACAACAGCATACTACTTCTCGTCTCTGTATAAACTTCAGCAGAGTTTGTTTCAGCAGAAAGACTATGACGGTTAAAACAAACCAGTGGTACAGTGTTCTCGTGGAAAAAATGAGAACATGTTTGCAGGGAATATAAGTATTCAACAAACAACTCATCCCAGCACTGTCCATTATATACACAGGAAATAACTTAGAAAGGCATAGCTGCCTCGTACCACTTGTATTATATATTACATTCACCCTGCAACTTCTACACAAAATGTCAACACAAATATTAGCACTGATCCTAATTGCCTCTTTACCACAAAAAGCTTATTCACAAGCAGACCTTTTCGGCACAGAACAAACACATTTTCTGAACATCACATTCAGAAAAGGAAAGCAATAAAGTCAAGATGGCATCAAGGCCTGCTTTCAAATCTGGTGCATCACCAGTTTGGGAAGGGAAAATTATCACCCATTCATCTAGAGACAAAACTTACAACATTCACTCAAACTGTTACAGTGCTTATTTCTGTAATTTCTCTCTCTCTCTCTCTCTCTCTCTCTCTCTCTTTAAAAATAAGCATATATAAGAATTTGATGTTGTAACTAATGTTCATTTATGTCATGAAAATGGCATAATTTAACAAAAGAATGACAAAGCTCTTCAGACTGAGTTAAAGGGAAACCAGGCAGACATGATGTTTGAACAATGAGGGCATTTCTGTTATTGCACAGACTCCACAACAATCACTTTAATGGTAATCAGCTTGTAAATAAACTCTGGATCTGTGTAAACTAACTCCATGATTCCACTAGATATTGCATGATACCTTCAGAGTGGCTCTGAATGACAACTTTTTTCTTACATTTCTCCAGTTATTCTGACTGAGCCCTAGTTCAGTTTCAAATGGTCAGGCGTGATATGCATACTGCAAGATGAGAAATTCACTTGCACAACTCATACACACACTGAAAGTGACCTACATCTACCCATCTGCTCTGACACAGGCGACATCAGCTCCAAGAATTCCCTCCTGTGACAGCAGCAGTCGCCGTCAGAGCATACAAGATGCTACAGCCCCTAGCATTCACACAGGCTTCATAACACCAATAGTCATGAGAACTGATGACACCATAGTGTTAGAGAAATGAACACAAGCTGACTGTAGAATTGATGTAAAATGATATCCAGTCACCATGATCTACTACAGGACTAGACAAAGCACATGATTTATGGCAATGGTACTGCCTTACAGGCTATCAAAACCTTTCTATTATGGTGAAGAATGACTTCATCGAAAGATTCAGTCTTCGAAGTATACTTATTTTTTATCATCAAGACCCTTGCCTCTGTTCATACTTCAGCAGGAGTTGAGTACTGAAAGACACGAAGTACTAATACTATCATACTACGTTGGTCAGTTTCTGATTGTGGGCGCAAGGAGATGTTAGATCACCTTTAATGTCCAAGCTTGATAGATAGCCATTTCTATCATATCTGGCAACTACATGCATTTGTGAGTATTGTCCCAGGAGCTAGCATACATTGTTTTCCTGATTCAAATTTTTAAATCTGAATCCTGATGCAAAGTGTTGTAAAAAGTTCAAAAAACTGAATATTATTCTCTATTCTAATCAAAACGGTTGAACATGAAAATCAAACCCCCCCCCCCCTACACCCCCCCAAAAAAAAAACAACAACACAACAACACAAAACAAAAAAAAACTAGCTGGGGTGAAGTATTAATCATAATTATCATGTTTCAATTCTTAGTCTGAAGATTTCTCCAGAGTTTACATCAGTCAAAATATCAAAACAAGGTCACCACGACAGCTTGACCCAGGTTCCCCAGGATAGCACAGTCTATCTGAAATCAGACATCATTTGGTCTAAAGTCACAGCTCTGGCCTGAAGCGACCTGACTAGACTCTCTTGACCTCCCCTATCTCCTCTGGACTGGGCTCTTCTGTCTCCACAGTCAGCTTGCGGACATCCTTGTCAGCATCTGTCCAGAGGGAGGAGTGGCCGGAGCAGTAATCTTCCTTGCCCTCCTCGTCCGTCACTTCTTCTTGCTCTGAGGAGTCCACACTGTCAGTGAAATAGTGCCCCATGCCAATCTTCATCTGCAGCAAGGTGTGGTAGTCCACATTCATGCCTGACTGCCTCACATCCACCCTGGGTGCAGACTTGCTGGAGCCAGGGATGGGGTGAGAGTCGCTGGGTTCCTTTCCATCCCTGCAGCTCCTGCTGGGACTCAAGGCAGCTTCAGGGCAAGGCCCGACACCACTGGAGGTAGGCCGGCCACTTGCTGAGGTAGAAGAGGCACCAGGAGCTGAAAAGGAGGCCAAGGAGGAAGAGGAGGAGAAGGAGGAGGAGGAGGGAGCGGGGGAGATAGAGAGGTGGGTAGCAGCATCCTGGGCTTTGTCTTGCTGTGTACCTTCGGGGTCATTACCAGCTGGTGACCCGTCTTCAAACTTTTCATTCAAGTCGGAGGAGGAATTACTAGTTCTCTCTGAGGTTGTAAGATTAAGGATATGAGGCACATAGTCATTTGTACAGTTATCAGGCTTATTCCTGTAGCCTAGCTCTCCATCAGAGGGACTATCTACTGCTGAGTTTTGTGCACTGCCTTTTGGATCTTCCATGTCCCCATTATGAACTGTTTTGCTTTCCTTTTTCTCGCAGCATGGATCGCCAGCGTCACTCTCACAACTTGCACTTTCATTCAAAGACTTTATGTCCTCTATGAGGAATCTCATGCCATCAGAACTGCTGTCGTCTTTCAGCACAGAGGTCACAGCTGCTTCCTCAGAAGGCTCAGTTTTGGGGGACTTGAATTTCTCAGCACTGGTCTCCAGGGAATGCAGAGTTCCTTTTGGGCCTTGCTTGCTGAGATCCATGGGCTGGCCTGAACACTGAGGGGAGAAGGGGGCAGCAGAGGTGGTTGGGGAGGGTGAGTAGGGCTGAGAGGACATGAGAAGGGTGGGAAGAATGCTAGTCTTTGTGGAAGGCTCTGCTGTGTTCTGGCCCTGACAGACAGGCACCAGGGACTGCAGCAGGCGGGAAAAGTGCATGTCCACCTCAGCTGAGCTGCCACCTGAAGAGGTTTTCTTGCTGGCTGGTGGCACTTCGCTGCCTGCCTGAAGGAGAGCATTTCGTAGCAGTGATGAGCCTCGAGTGCAAGGAAGATGCTCCGATGCTGAAGATTGATGACCGGCAGCTGATTTTTCTTGGGCAACATCTCCTCTTCCTTCAGCCAAGCTCTCCCCCTTGGCAGGATTTGCTGAAGTATTCTCAAAAGTGGTCCAAGGATTCTGAGGTACAGGAGCTCTTTGCTCCGCAAGGAGGCGCCTCAGCTCAGTGCTTCTTGGTGGAGGTGTTTCAGCCAAAGCCAAAGGCTGCTGAGAGCTGCGACAAGGTGATAAGTCTCTTGGCAACTGGGGACTAGAGCTGTGCTCTCTGCCTCTGGAGGCACAGCTAGGCATGACACTTGTAGTGAGTGATGTTTTTGATTGGTGAGTAGGGATGAAGGTGCTAAACTGATAACTGTCATCCAAAGGCTCTTGTTTCACAGCAGGGTGACTGGTCTGGGCTTTGGAAAAGTTTTCCCTCTGTTCTACAGAGCCAGATGTAGCTATGGGTCTACCAGTCTCCCATTCCCGAGTGCTGCTGTGAGTGCCATTTCCCATCATCTCACCACCTGGTCTTCCCCTACTGGAGGCAAATGCAAATACCACACCACTGGCAACAGAGCTCTTTGGCGGAGAAGCTGTAGCAGCATCACTGATGAAGTCCTCACTCTGTGGTTCCTGTTTAATGGACACTCCGTGAGGGAGGGCCATGCTGGAGACCTGAGGACATGGGGAGGAATGTTTCCCACCATCCTGCTGGGATGTTTGAGACAGGCATTGCCATAGAATTGGGGCTTCCATCTGAATCTCCCTGCGATCATGGTGTTTCTTGGAGGGCTGCACGGTTCTGACTCTTTCCTTGAAGTACTCATCCACGATGTTTTCCTGGGTGAGGTATTGGTACAGAAGTGGGAACTTGTCGCTTCGCTGTCTGGTCCAGTCTATGCCATTGTTCTCCTCGCCCAGGGAGTTGGACCGGACTCGGAAAGTCTGCCCTGCGGCTGCATGCAAAGTTGACTGCAGCAGGGATGTGGATCTGCCACGCTGGACTGGGTGGTCGGAGGAGCTGCTGCTGGTGCTGGCAGTGGTGCAACGCTGGCGGTAGCGTGTGTGGTGGGCCTTGGCAGAGATACTCTTCAGCGAGCCATGGAACTGAAACTCATCTGATGCCAAGCTGTTTTCTGAGGACTCCTGGGTGCAGTCAGACATCCCCTCCTCGTCGTCCAAGGGAGGAGGGAGGCCCTCATCCTCTGCACTGCTCATGCCCCGACTTCCTGCTGCAGAGTTGGGAGCCTCAGTGTCCCACTCCATTGTCTGCTGGTGCCTGACTTCCTCGGGCTGAATCAGGAGTCTTCGTAGGGTTTGGAATCCTCTGCTCCCTTCACCATATGGCTGGCTACAGGGCCTGCCCTGGCTGCTTCTCATGATGTGGGGAGAGCTGCTTTCTGTGGCGCTGCAGTTGCTGCCAGGTCGGGGAGACTTGGATGTGGGGGTGCCACGGACAGCAGGATAACTCCCTATGCCAGAGGGTGAGCATCTTCTGGCTTGAGTACGTTCTTCAGCAGCTCTGGGCACCAAAGCATCTTCAGCATTATCAATCTCCAGTCTGGGAGCACCAGAGCTGTCAGGAAGGCCATGGGAACCAAGGGAGAGAGGAGAAGGGCTATCGGAGGGAAATCGCTTGGCCACCTTGCTCAAGCGACCCTCACCCTGACTGAAAAGTTTCCTCTTCTTGAAGACCTCTCCAGAGAGGCTCAGGGACTGAACAAATTGTCTGCGCACCGACAAAGGCAAGGGTTCTCTCTCCTCTGCACTCCCCTCTCCCTCCACATCCATCCGGAGCACACAGTACTTCAGATCAGCTGATGCTTCCTTCTCGGCATGGCTGGCAATGATGTGCAAGATGACATTGGAGCGGGTGAATGAGGAGAAGAGGCAGAATTGGCAGCTGAAGCGGTGGGTGATGACGTGCTTGGCAAAGTCTGCCTTATCATCTGACGTGTACTGGCAGAAGTTGCACCAGTAGCCATGGATGTCCACTGTGGAGCAGGCACCAGACTTGGCCAGGCGCACGAGAGCCTGGGAAGAGATGGCACAGATGGGCTGCAGCAGCAGGCTGGTGTCCCAGACGCTGGGGTCTGGGGGGAAGGGACGCTCCCACAGGTCCTGCCCAAGCTCCTCACCCTCACCCAGGGTGTGCAGCTGGAAAAGCTGGGTGGGGCAGGGCCGCAGCATCACGCTGCCAATCACGTTCCCCGCCATCCTGCCTTCCACTGGGTCTAACGTTCAACCTGCCAAAAAAAGAGATGAGACAAATGAAGCAGTTCATTAGCCTTTGTAGGCAATGTAAGTTCATTAATCATGAGAATTAGAAGAGCTGGCTAGAGGAAGGGCAAGTCAGGTCCTGACTTCTCCACTTATTCTCCTTGAATGAATTGTGTAGGGAGAGGTGGTGGGTCTTTCTTTACCCAAACCCATAAGGGGCTTACCACAGAGAGAAGCTGTGTCTTGATCTCAATGAGAACGGAACAGGTGAACTGTGTGAGTTTTTGCTCTAATCCTTACTCCCTACTGCAAGTGCCATCTGAGGTGGACTGTGAGATTGTCAATAATACAATGGAGGAATTCTTGAATTTTTATTTCGTGCATGTAAAAGTATTCCTAAAATTTTCTGTCTGTCTGTCTGACCACCCATCCATGTGTGTGTCTGTGAAATTCTTTCACATAGTAATTTCTTCACATTAATGAAAAAGGTGTCAGGGATAGCTTACTATTTAAAGCAAAGAATTTTTGTGCAATGCTGACACGGCAGAGTAGACGAATAAGTGGGAGATAAATCAAACTTCCACTCTCTTGCCTAGAATGTAAATCTGCATTAGTGTAGTCATCTCATCTTTCAACAAAATCTCATCTACTCAAGTGGCATAGCTAGAGTCAGTCAGTTATTCCTGTTATGTCAGGAGTTTATCCATAAGGACGGGGGTGATGGTGGGTGTAGGTTCATTCACTGAATGACTGAATTAAAATAGATTTGATTTTGAGCAATGATATCACATCTCTCCATAAAGCTCAAAAACAGAGGTATTCCACAATAACACAACCTGTGATCCATGCATAGCTGTCAGGGAGACAAAGAGAATCGATTAAATTTCAAGCTGTTATTCTAGCCCATGCACTAATGGATAGGGTCAACAGACTGACATGTAGCCCCAGAATGCTTGCATGGTTATAATGTTAATGTACAATGTCATATACTGCCTTACTCCCTCCCTCATCACCATTTCCATACCATACTGCCAGTGGATGGGATGAACTTCCTATTGAATATTCCTCCTCACTGTTCTGAATGCAGTGACCATGTGAAATGAGTGTGGCAGTTCTGAAGATCATTTCACGATGATTACAGCGTATGCAGGAGGCTGTTCTAACGCCTGAGCCACGGCACCTTTCTGCTCATAGGCGATGTATCAGGAAAAACTCCCAGGTTATCCAACAATCCAAGAGTGAAGTACGTAAGACTGCAATAATCCTCCCCAAACATCCAGATACAATAGATGTCTTCTGCCTACAACGCACAGGTGAAAATGTTAGCTGTACTCAGATGTCCATGCTACATCTACACAGGCTTGTCAACATTCCAAACCAGCTCATCAAGCCTTGCCTAGTCAAGGATAGCCACTTTGGGGCTGACAAACTAATTCAGGAGGAGATAAGTAAATTGTTGGATCCAATCCTCCTGATCCTTAGGCTCTACACTACTAGGAACACCATTCGTCCTAGAAAGCCCAAGATGCCAACGAAGCCATCTCCTCTCTCAACCCTCCAGTAGCTTCCGTAAGTCCAACTCCTTTCGCCGCCGAGTCACTCCCACCGCTGTTAGTTTTACTTCCGCTTCCAGCGTGTCCTGTGCGCTGAGCTCAGGAAGACGTTATTAGGCGTTAGGCTTTCCAATCTTCCTTCAGGTCTGTCTCCTTGTTCTGACCTCAGGTTGCTCTGTGTCGATCGCTGATGGAAGCGAAAGGTTACGTTATGGCGATCATAGTCTTCTAAATCGTTTCTGTTAAATGCCCTAGGAGCAGGGAGCGACGAATTTGTTACATTATCAGCACTCAAGGCCCTGATGGTCCGACTAGCACACCTGGACTCTTCGAGTTGTCCCTGACCGGATGTAGATACAGTCTCTGATCAGAAACATATCTTCCATGTCTCAGTAGGCCTGACCTTACAGTTCTCTTACTGGCTAGTCCGTTTTTGTAGCGCTTTTGACCCTAGTTCTATGACAATCATGCTCAGTATACTAACGTAGTGTTAATGGTCACGGGACCAGAACTGACATGATGGTTGGTAGCCTTAAGAATCCAGCACTCACTGCCATA
>JAWQFJ010006581.1:10000-19793 GCA_034096865.1 Theodoxus fluviatilis | reverse complement strand
TGCCTTTACGAAGATGGCTGCAAACCAAACTCCTTGGATCGATCAAGACATTTAAGATACGCTGCATCCTATATCGCGTCTTGTGTACGGTATGATATAGCGAGGAAGAAAGTTTGTATTATACTAATACTTTTCCATGTATATACTCAGTCTTGGATTTTTGTTTTCTTTTGTTTTGTTTTGTTTATTCACCTAGTAAGCTTTGTGCACAGTTTTGTTATCGTGCTCGAGTGAACAAAAGAGCCCTAATGGCACACTTCGAAACACTCTAAGGAACGATCATCCCAAATCCCACGATGGCTAACGACAATTTTGGTTTAGCTGCGAAGAACAGATCAGCCTTGATTTCGAAACTGGAGGCCGGCTGCCTCACTCTGGGACAACCACAGCTTCACGTTGAATGGCTCTTGGACTGCAGAAACAACGAGCACGGCTCTGTAGCATCGTCTTGGGTTTCGACTGCAGAGACCATTTGAATACAGGACAAAAGCGTTGGAGGAATCAGAGCCGCTTTCGTTGCTAAGGATCTCTTCACCAACTGACGATGTCTCTGGCTTGCTAACACTCCAGAGGAAACTGCCCAGAACGCGCAAAGCAGCGTGAAAGCGACAGAGAGAGAGAGAGAGAGAGAGAGAGAGAGAGAGAGAGAGTTCTGTCCACAATGTGACCGCTTCCCACGCCCACCTGCAGCCCAGCGCGGTTCTGCTCAGCACTGGGCTGGAGTTCAGCTGTGAGGAGTGAGCGGTTTCGTCTTCGGTTAGGCTTTATAGTATGACAGTTTTCCCTCTCCTGGGATAAAAAGTAGGCTGAGAATAATTGGAAAGTGTGAAACTAGTTTGATTCCATCACTTCGAGAAACATGAGCTGTGTTACTTTTGATGGACACTGAGTCTAAAACAGTTGGCTGCTTTGTCTCAGCAGAGATACAACTTAGTAAAGGCACGCAAACTTCGTCGTTTGTGTAGCTCTAAGCTATCGTCTCTGCCGAATCTATTTCCAATGTTGTCCTCGTCATCATTATCGTCGCAGTATACTCTTCTCGTGATATTATCTATCCCTTGCCTTCAGCAACATTAGTTCATAGCGCAAGTTAATAAACCAAAACCACCTCTCCCACCGTCATCTCTTCAAGGACCGGTACTTCCTGAACTGCGAACACTAACATCTGTGCGGCTGTTACCACCACCCCTCTCACCACCACCACCGCCACTATCGCCACCACTTCCACAACCACCACCACCAATTTCACCGCCACTACTACCACTACTTACACCACCATCACCACCATCACTATCAACAACACCACCATCACCGCCCCATTGCTGCCGCCACTAATAAGACCTCCATCACCACAACCACCACCACTTCCACCTCTACCACCATCACCTCCACTTCTACCACCGCCACCACCACCACACACCATGACCAGCAGTACCAGATCACCGACGACTACCTCCACCTCTGTGAAAGACGTCCACCGCCCGCCACTTCCGCCACCACCCTAAACCCACCACCGCAACTGCCATCTCCACCACTACTGCCACCATTACCATTAGTATCACACCACTATCACTTTCACCAATGTCATTGCATCTTGCATCACCATCACGGCTTCGTTTGCATTTTCCGTCTGCATCACTGCCAGAGAACAGTGCCAGATGCTCCAGTGGGCTGGACAGCCAGGGTCCCTGTGAGATATTGTACCTGTCGGCTTGTTCTCTCGCCGGCCACTTTACCTGCAATCAAAGCTCACCTCAGCGCCTGATCGCCGAACACACACAGGTGCAAATGACAAGAGCAGGTATCAAATGGCTTGCGGGGATTTTATTGGGCGGCGGAAGGAGGCACTAGTGCAGATGATCGCCTGTGAACACAGGGGTTGTGCTGGTTTGGGAGTGGGTGGTGTCCGAAGCGAAGAGCGTGGAAAAGGAAAAGTTCTGCAGGGCTGTGCTCCAAAATGCACAGGTTCTGCAGGTTCTGTGCGAAAATGATCGTCAGTGGAGACGTGTTTCGCGTGTGGGACACAGCCAGACCACTGGAAGTTGCCCAAATAGAGGAATTACGTGCTGCGGTAAATATAACACAAGACTTACGAGAGTGATAAATATTAAGAAAGGTCATTTCCAGAGGGTGCGGGGGACACTGCCGCTGAAGAACTGGGCTAGGAAGACACCCCAGACACTGCTACAGGACAGAATGACCAGCCTGGGCAGAACCATTGTCTCACGAGGCCGACGAATGCTTATTATAGTTATGAAAGTTGACAGCAAGATAGAATCGCCTCAATCAATGGTGTAAAGGGTTGATGCGACCAAGTTCAACACAGAAGCGCGGACTAATTTGGAACAGTATCTCGCGAATGTATGCAGAGTAATCCATCCGTGCGTTCAGGACGACCTACCGGTAGCCTACCGGTAGCCGAGCAACCAATGTGCACTCTTGAACGACTCGTGGCTACCAAACGGTAGCCAAGATGGCTTCCGCGATGCCTTCTCATCGTCGCGGATTGCGCTTCTCGACCAAATGAGTAAACCAGCAGCTGCAGACTGCTCGTTCCTTGTGGAAGCTGATGAAATACGTTAAGCTGTAGCTGTGCATGAATGCTCGGCATCGCTCGAATAGAAATTAATGTCAGAACGACCTTGCTAACTTGTTGTAAGCAAGAATATTTCGATGCTCACTTCAAGGGAGATTACACAACAAACAAAGGGCTAATGTAAGATATAAGAGTTGCTTCCCTTAAAATTGTTTTGCTATCTGCCGTGGAAATGTTTGCTAACATCTTTCCAGGTAATTATTTCAGAGCAGTTATTCTTTTTAAAAAGAAAAGTACAATATCAGCCTAACTTCTTGTATCGTCTCGCATAGGCTGGGTAATAATCACAGGTCAAAATGCGTGCCACAGCGCATATTTGTGATGACGACTTTCTTCCTTTCCCCGAAGGCAGCCATTTTGGCTATACAGGCGCAACAGCGTTCCGGCGCGGTACGTACCGGTCGATACCGGTAGCCGTACCAAGTCGTTCAAGAGACGAACAGGCCCCGGGAGAGAGGTTCGATAAACCGGTGATTGGTAGACCACATCTCAGAGCACAAAATCACAAAGCACTTGTCTCTTTGTGTCTGAATAATCGCATCGAAATTGTTAACATAAACATCGCATGAAAAACCCAGGTACTGAGAACACTTTTGAAAAACTCAGTATTATAAATGTATGTTTCGTTCATCATCATAAGAATATACAATCTGAAAATAATAGAGGACCTACCCAAAAATATAAATGATGGGTCGGTCGGCGGGGGAAGGGAGCGAAGAGGGGGGGGGGGGGGGGGGGCAAAAGAGAGACGATGAGGCATGACGACCGTGACTGACATGAGGGCACCCGGAACTTTTCTTTAAGGCGCGCTGTTTGTCCCGAGGCCGTGGGAGAGGCGCACGAGGAAAGTTGATCCGCCACGTCCGGGGCTATGGGCTTTGATGGTTTTTGATTGTCCCTGAGTGGCCGCTATCGGGTCGCGCTGATAGATGGAGCTCGTAGAGCAGCGCTGAGCAAATCCGCCATCGCCCCCTCGCCTCTGCCAGTGCCGCCTTTATCAGGTAAATTACAATGTAATGATGCAATTGGCCCTTGCTACGCTATATTGGCTTCCAGGAGTGACAAGCTATCGCTTGAAGCCCGTGCCCGCTACCCCCCAACACGGCGTGAGAGCCGCAGGGCTGCCAGGGAAAGCGCACGGCTGCCTTCCGAGCATGAAAAGCGAGCGTCCCTTTTCTAACAGCACGGTATAGAGGGACGCCCCTGTGTGTTGCGCGATGAAGAGAGGATGATGATGGCTTTTGATGACAAAAATGCGCATGCGTCGTGTGTGTATTTGTGTGTGTGTGTGTGTGTGTGTGTGTGTGTGTGTGTGCGTGCGTGCGTGCGAATGTGTGTGTGTGTCTGTATGTGTGTGTGTATTAGTGTGTGTGTATTTGTGTGTGTGTATTTGTGTGTGTGTGTGTGTGTATTTGTGTGTGTGTGTATTTGTGTGTGTGTATTTGTGTGTGTGTATTTGTGTGTGTGTGTCTGTATGTGTGTGTGTATTTGTGTGTGTGTGTATTTGTGTGTGTGTGTATTTGTGTGTGTGTGTGTGTGTGTGTGTGTGCGTGCGTGCGTGCGAATGTGTGTGTGTGTGTGTGTGTCTGTATGTGTGTGTGTATTTGTGTGTGTGTGTATGTGTGTATGTGTGCGTGTGTTCATGTGCGCGTGTGCATGCATGTGTATGTGTGTAAGCTCGTGTGCGTGTGTGTGTGCGTGTGTGCGTGCGTGGGCGCGCGCTCGCGTGTGTATGTGTGCATGCATGCATGCATGCATGGGTTTGTGTGTGACCTTGTAAGAAGAAGTCAATGTGCATGCATGCGTGCGTATGCGTGTGTGCGTGAGTGTTAGTGCGCGACTTTGTTTGCGCACACGTGAGTATTTAGGGTGTCATACAAACATTTTGCGCAAGTGTGCACGTTTGTGGGAATACGTGCTTAATTATGTATATTTCTATGTGAGCATGTGCATGTGGATTGAGGAAAAGCCCGTGCGAATCAGACAGAATGATATGTAAACTTGTTGATTGTAATGGGGAAATAGGTTTTCGGAAGTATCTCACCTGAGAGAGACTTGATTTTTGCTGGTGCGTTGAGGGTGAAGTTAGTAGTCCAAAATGCAGTATAAAGATTGAAGTGGAGGGTTTGGAGTGAGTGGAAGTTGAGTTCTGCCCCAGGATGTTGAGCGGTGTTCGCTCTGAGGTATGAGTTGTGGTGAGTAGAAATGATCGTGAGTTGGTTGTAAGAGAGCGCAAGAAGACGGAGAGGGGAGATCGGCCCCACACACACAGCAGAGACGGGCAGAGAGAGAGAGAGAGAGAGCGGACAGTGTTGGTGAAGGTTGGTGCGATATTTTACACGGGTCGATAGCATTTTAACTTGTCCAGGGCTGATCTATGTATACTGAGCCACATAAGAAACGCAAATAGGGGGTAGCTTGACTTTTAGGTAATTTCAAGCGCTGCAAATTTGCTGACACATTTTATTGTGTATAGATCCGAGTCAGAATTGATCTTAGCATGCAATGTGTGAAAATCAGGCCAGTGTCACTGAAAACAAGCGCACAGCAGCGCTCTGAATACGGAAACATGTTTTTGCATGTGGAAAGCGAATGCAAAGAGTCAAGTCGATTTTTTTTGGCTGAACAGTATTTACACTTTGATGGCAATTAAAGGCCAGTTTGTGCCACCCTGTCAAAGCAGTCATTTTCAGCCAACAACGATGGCGAGACTGAGCGCCACCGAGAGAGAAAGAGCCATCGGCCGACTTCAAGGTGGGAATCGCCCTGCACAGGTCGCAGCTGCTTTTGGCGTGGCTGTATCAACAATCTGCTGTCTATGGGCCAGGTTCAGGGCGAATGGAGAAGTCTCTGGCAACCCTAGAAGCGGTAGACCTCATGTGACCACAGGACGTCAAGATCGGCAGATTCACCGCTATCACCTGCATCAACCGTTCACACCTGCCTCAGAAACTGCCAGGAACACCATTGGTAGGCATGGTGCACCCATCTCTGGGGAAACTGTGCGGCGCCGGCTTACCAAACGTCGTCTGTACTGCTGCCGTCCTTCCAGGCAGCCTGTTCTGACACCAAGACACCGGCAGCAACGACTGCAGTGGGCTCAGCAGCACCGGAACCTACACTGGCGGCAATGGAGGGACATCCTCTTCACTGATGAGAGCCGATTTTGTGTCCATCACGCTGATGGACGTATTCGAGTGTGGAGGAGACGTAACGAGAGGTACGCTGACAACAACGTCCTGGAGGTTCCGGTGCTGCTGAGCCCACTGCAGTCGTTGCTGCCGGTGTCTTGGTGTCAGAACAGGCTGCCTGGAAGGACGGCAGCAGTACAGACGACGATTGGTAAGCCGGCGCCGCACAGTTTCCCCAGAGATGGGTGCACCATGCCTACCAATGGTGTTCCTGGCAGTTTCTGAGGCAGGTGTGAACGGTTGATGCAGGTGATAGCGGTGAATCTGCCGATCTTGACGTCCTGTGGTCACATGAGGTCTACCGCTTCTAGGGTTGCCAGAGACTTCTCCATTCGCCCTGAACCTGGCCCATAGACAGCAGATTGTTGATACAGCCACGCCAAAAGCAGCTGCGACCTGTGCAGGGCGATTCCCACCTTGAAGTCGGCCGATGGCTCTTTCTCTCTCGGTGGCGCTCAGTCTCGCCATCGTTGTTGGCTGAAAATGACTGCTTTGACAGGGTGGCACAAACTGGCCTTTTATTGCCATCAAAGTGTAAATACTGTTCAGCCAAAAAAAATCGACTTGACTCTTTGCATTCGCTTTCCACATGCAAAAACATGTTTCCGTATTCAGAGCGCTGCTGTGCGCTTGTTTTCAGTGACACTGGCCTGATTTTCACACATTGCATGCTAAGATCAATTCTGACTCAGATCAATACACAATAAAATGTGTCAGCAAATTTGCAGCGCTTGAAATTACCTAAAAGTCAAGCTACCCTTCTATTTGCGTTTCTTTTGTGGCTCAGTATATTTTATGTTTTTATGTAAGAAGGCTAACCGAAATTATATTTGTGCTTTTTAATTAATCGCGTTGGGATTTGAGTATGTGAAGAGTAGATAAAATGTTATAAGATTGGGTTATTTAGGATGTTGTGTTTTAAGCCATATACAAATGTAACTATTTCTTTTTCTTTTTCTACCACTGTTACGAGTATTTTAATGTTGAATATAAAGACTTGTAAGTAACCCTGGACCTGTTTTTATTTCGTTTTTGTGGATCCCCGTAACATTGATGTATATGTAAGGCCATATACACGTGATTGCAATTCTAGGAGAGGTAAGGATAAGCATGGCAATGAAGCAGATTCAGAGACTGGCATTTTCTTGTGTTGAGCGCACGGAATAAAGTAATCAGAATGCAAAGACGCACGCATGCACACACGCACATACACATACATACATGCATGCATGCATGCATGCATGCATACATACATACATACATACATACATACATACATGCATACATACATACATACATACATACATACATACATACATACATACATACATACATACATACATACATACATACATACATACATACATACATACATACATACATACATACATACATACATACATACATACATACATACATACATACATACATACATACATACATGCATGCATGCATGCATACATACATGCATACATACATGCATACATACATACATACATACATACATACATACATACATACACACACATACATACACACATACATACACACATACATACACACACATACATACACACACATACATACATACATACATACACACACATACATACATACATACATACATATACATACATACATACATACATACATACATACATACATACATACATACATACATACATACATACATACATACATACATACATACATACATACATACATACATACATACACACACACATACACACATACATACATACATACATACATACATACATACATACATACATACATACATACATACATACATACATACATACATACATACATACATACATACATACATACATACATACATACATACATACATACATACATACATACATACATACATACATACATACATATCAGAACACTTTATTGCAGGAAGAGGTACAGAGACCAAATGCAACACGCTGGCATGCTTGACATGAATCCCATAACATGATTATTTGGTCTGTTCTCATAAGGCTTTCTGCAAGAGCTGGCAGTTATTCCAAATTATTCCACTTCAAAATGCGGCCTGTGTTCATGCTTTGTTGGTTGGTGTTATGGACATTCGATGTGGGTGGACCACACTCATTTAGACAACAGTTCTGTTGGGTGGTCTATATCTCGATAATATTTTGAGTGCACCTTCATACCCTTGGCTGTTACATTTAACAAATATTACAAGGTCGTATGCATAACTCTTGCTAATATCACATGAAGTGTTGGATTTAAGCAGAGAGAATGCAAATACAAAATTATTCAATCGGAGGATAAAGTGCTTTTTCTTTCCTTCTCTCCCGATCACATTCTGCTCACTCCCCTCCTTTCAACCACCCGTTCCTTTATTCCCATCTTGTGCAGCAGGCGCCCATGCTCGACACATTCGCTGATTGGCTAGCCAATCGCCAACTCTGTTGGCGTGTCTGCAATGGGAGTTAAAGATTTGGACGGATTGCATTTGCTGGTGTAGAGATTACTGGATCGGTGCTACGTGGAACACTGTCATTGTTCGATTCGGCTCATCAGATGTCCTCTACGTGCCCAAGCCCTACGCGATCCTATCATAACAGATACACTGATGTATTTGGCGAGGCTTTTGCTGATACGCTTTGATAGCCCTAGCAGTGTCAGACCTGAGACCACTCGACGGTGTACAGTACCAAGGGAGCCGACAACAAGCACTACAACCTTGGTGGAGAAACCTGCCTCGTCCAGCTGCAGGTAGAGCGGCATGTACTTCCGGAACTTGTGTTGGTAGCAGGCATCGATGAACGCATCGAAGGGATTGGATAATTCGATGATGAAAGCGACTGACCTGCTGTGGTCGACAAAACACAGATCAGGCTTGCCTGCGTCAAGAACCCTTCCATCCAGACATACTCTCTGGTTCTGGAATACCTCGCAGAACTCTGTGAGCACCGACCTCGACAGTGCTTGAAGCACGAGGTCAACACAGCGGTCGTGCCGCTCAGTGTAGAGCCCGCGCAGTCGTTTGCATCCATTCAGCGCATGTGAGTTCGTGTCTGTATGGAAGCCACACAGGGAGCACTCCCGCGGGTATGACTCAGGGTAATAGGTCTGATTGACTGCGTTGGTCTCCAGTAGTTGGAGGCGACCTTTCACCACAAAACGTGTCAGGTGGTCGGTGATGGAACCGTTTTTCAGGTGTTCATTGGAGCACGACATGTCTGCGTGTGGTATGGCCTGACGAAGTAGTCTCCCTTGTTGGATCAAGTCGCTCCAGTGTTGAAGAGAGTCCTCCATCTCTTGTTTCTTCATGGCTGTGTACAGGAGCTTGGGGTCAGTATATCTGAAGTGTATGTCACACTCTTCGGATACTGGAATTGCCACTGAATAGGAGTCACTGTCACAGTCGTATTGCAGCTGGACCTTCAGTCTGTTGCAGAGTTCGTTCATTTCAACGAAGGTAGATCGAGGCCAGTTCACTCTGCACTTCTTGTCGAGTTTTCCGCTGCTGTCTGTTCGGTAGCCTCCAAAGTTCTCGTCATCAGGATCTGCAACCATGGGCACTTTCCTTTTGCTCATATGAAGTGAGAGGCTGTGTCGTGTGGCTGCTCTGACGTGAGGATCATCACTGTTGAGGACAGAGAGGAGAAAGGACACCCTCTTTGCATGGTATACTGCGCTGGGCTTGATCATTCCAAGTCCTCCTTGTCTCCTCGGAGTAAAGATTTGAGCTCTGGTGGATGATGTGTTGAGCTTCATACATACATACATACATACATACATACATACATACATACATACATACATACATACATACATACATACATACATACATACATACATACATACATACATACATACATACATACATACATACATACATACATACATACATACATACATACATACATACATACATACATACATACATACATACATACATACATACATACATACATACATACATACATACATACATACATACATACATACATACATACATACA
>JAWQFJ010006581.1:0-5000 GCA_034096865.1 Theodoxus fluviatilis | reverse complement strand
TTTTACAGAGAAGTCTCTGAATTCTTCACCATAATGTGGTACAGACAAGCATCGTATTCAAAACGCTTGAATGATTTGTAGATTATAAAATGACACCTATATTTCACGCATGAATGCCACTGTTGAAATACAGTCTTATGGTCTCAGCTTAATCATCCAGTGAAATCTTCTCTCTCTCTCTCCCTCTTTGAGCGTTAAGTGGGTGAGAGAAGGTAAGCGAGTAAGCGAGTATGTGAGCGGGAAGGCGAGTTCGTAGACGAATGCGTAAGTGAATAAAGAGCGAGAGAGCGAGCGAACGAACGACGGAACGAACTAGGAAGCGTGAGTATGTACGGGAGAGAGTGAGGGGGTGAGAATGTACAAAAGTAATAGTTCACTGCCATTCCGTCACTAAGTCACTATCAATGTTGCACGCACGCATACGCCCATTTACTCACTTACTTGCCCGCTCTCTCCGACTCCCTTTTTCTTCCTCCCTCGCATTCCCACCCTCCAACCTGACTTTTCTGAAATCGATCAAGGTCTGCAAATAATGGTGTAACGGTGCGTGTTGCCGGGCACATGCAGAACAAAGTAATATATACCTATTCACGCCTAAAACGAGAGGAAACATGTGTGAACTACAATTGCAATTTTCTAACTTTAGTTCGTTTGCACGGAAGTTTTTGCCCATATGCTGATTTCTTCGATGCATGCAGGTGCATTTATTTTGTAGCCTTTGATTTTAATCTCCGGCCATGTTTTGTGCGCACCTGGGTCGAGCGACAAACTACTAAATCCTGAGGACGCTGCGATCTTGTATCGCGCAATTTCCCCACTCAATCAGGTGATGTTTGAACACTTGTTATCTGCTTCAAATGCCAGAAACTTGGCGTGGTAATCTCACGTCGACCACAACCTGTCTCGAACAAAGAAGTCTTCACAAAGGAACAGATGCCGTTCGCACTCATCTTCACTTGCAGAACTTGAATCAAACGGGAGGACCGCTGCGTTTTGTTCGGATCACGCCGAGTGCGCGTCCTTGCGCGTGCCGAGCCATTTCACGCTGCCCGCAGCACGTGACGGTGAGTGGGCCAGTGGCATTAAGGCTGAAAAGGTCACTTGAACAGTCAGTTTGAGGGGCGAAAGCAGAATCAAGCCCAGGTATGGATGCTTCATTCCTACCCGCGGTGCCGCGCTGTATAACAAAGAGAGTGCGGCTTAATTCCGACAACCACGATTTCAAAGCGGAGCAGTCTTTGTTGACTGAATGATGAGGGGGTGAATTGATTGAAGGACTGCCAAGACTAAGATTGTTCGAACGAGAGGATTCGAGGAAAGATTACCGGTGCGAGACTGTAAATTTCCAGGATGGGAAAGACACCCAGAAACAGAAGTTATGTCATGTTCTTAGATGAGCGCATCCTAATCAGAAGAAAGAGATTTGTAACTGATGAAACGCATGGGGTGCATTTGTAATGTATAAGTAGCTTATTCATGAACACCAAGACAATACAGATAAAACACATTAAAAAGAATACCGCACATTCAAGTGAACTGCAAAACGATTCAAATCAGGTGACAGTCCTGAGACACTTCCCCCAAGAATCCGGCGCGACACGATATGAGTTTACTGAAAGTCTCTGTACACTAGAAATTATCCCTCCAGGTTTACTGGAGGTCCTACAGACTTTATTAGTCTGTCTGTGTGTGTGTCTGTCTGTCTGTCTGTCTGTCCCGTCTCCACGGCCTATATCTCAAAAACTACTGGACGGATTTCCTTGAGATTTTGCACACTGACTGGAAGTTAGGTCCCATTCAATATTATCAAATTTTCAGAATCGAGGTTTTAAAAGAAAGTGACTTTTTTACATTTTGGTGTTTCAATGAAAACAATTCAACAGACTCCATTTTGCAAAATCTGTGACGTCATCATTTGACGTCGTATAACGTGACGTCATTTGCGAGTAGAATTTTCAGGATAATGGATTTCGTACACTCCGAAGCACCTCCCTCCATAGTCAATAGATGTGAGAGCCTAATCGAGTCAAACTCTTTTCCTACGTTCACAAAACAGCATTTGGCTTCTTTGTATTATGAACGTCTACCAGCAGACGCAAAAAAGCGATACTACGCTGTGTTGGCGTCAAATTCATTCCATTTGTGAAACCGGTAAAGTATATGTACCATCTAGATCGTTGCCTTCGCTGGTTAAAAGCCTGGAATGAGGGTGAAAAGGGCACGATTCTAACGCACTTTAGCCAGGCACTCTCCAGCCATGAAAATAGACGCCGACACGTGACCCAGATTCTCGCACTCAGCTGCGTGATTCGGGTGTAATACTGCCAATAAACGTCGTTAAGCTTAAGATTACACCCGAATCACACGGACCGTTAAGGTGCATGGAGTACAGTACCGGTCAAAAGTCACAACGACCACCGACACCGACCATTTCAGCCTTCTTCATGATGCGTTGGAATTTTGCCGTTGTCGTGGTGGAATCGCCTAGCGAACTAACTGAATGTCGACACAATCACTCGGCACTGTTGCGCATTTGCAGTCAACGTAAGATCTCGTACGACGATTTGATTCAAGGCCTAGTGCTAATTGTTTTGATGGTCTGGTCTCAGTGTCACAAAAATATGATGATTTAATCAATCCCTGTCCCGGAAATGTTGGGGACAACGACCATTAATTTTCAGCGTAATGACATCGAGTCAAACAGAGTTATCTAACCTACTTCAGCAAAACGCTTCGATGTTGAACCTCTACCAGCAGACGCCAAAATGCGATACTATGAGAAGAATATTGACGTTGATGGGTTAGATCCGTATGAAATACCAAACAGTTCATGCTATCATCCATTTTTCTACAATTTACAGTGCAAAATACGAACCACGGGGGTTTATGACAAGGTCGTTATAAATGCTTCATATACATACAAGTTTTCAATGGCACAGTTGGTAGAGTATTGGGCTCTTGGTCATGCATGACCAGGTTCGATTCTGTGCTGAAACTTTTTTTTCTTCTCTTTTTTCGAGGGGTTGTGGGTTCGAACCCGACCTGGTTTTTTGTGTTTGTGTGTGTGTGCGTTTTTTCCTCCTCTTTTCTCGAGAGGTTGCGGGTTCGAACCCGATCTTCTTTTTTTTCTCCAAAACCTGGAGGTTCAGCGCCAGCGGTTTTTTATCTCTCAGGGGCTTCAAGGTCAAGGTCGCAGGAGCTCTTCAAAGTTGGATTGTATACATATTTTGAAGTGACCTTGACCCTGAACTATGGAAGATAACTGTTTCAAACTTAATAATTATGTGGGGCACATGTTATACTTTCATCATGAGACACATTTGGTCACATATCATCAAGGTCAAGGTCACTTTGACCCTTATGAAATGTGACCAAAATGGGGTAGTGAACCACTAAAAGTGACCATATCTCATGGTAGAAAGTGCCAATAATCACCATTGTGCTTCCTATGTCTTGAATTAACAGCTTTGTGTTGCATGACCTTGGATGACCTTGACCTTGGGTCAAGGCCACAGGTATTTTGGTAGGAAAAATGTGTAAAGCATTTCTTAGTATATGATGTCATTGCTAGGTTTAGTTGTTTGACCTTGACCTTGAGGGTCACCTGAAGGTCAAGGTCATGTAAAGGTCAAGGTCAAGCATGTGAGTCGTATGGGCTTTGCCCTTCTTGTTTGTCTTTAAGTTTAGAGTGGGAGGAGTAGTAGTTTGAGAGGAAGGTGGTCATGAGAATTGGGATATCTCATGCAGGAAGGAAGTTTCTGCCTTGGGTCTTGTAAGTGTTTAAAAACATTTAAAGCTGTTTAAGGTCTTCAAGCTAAGGAAATCAAAATATGTTGAAAATTACATATTTCAAAGTCTAGTGGATGTCAGAAGGTGAAGATATCAAATTTCCCATCAAACCTAATTGGCGTACCTGTAGATGTAACTGTAAGGTAGCGGTTTGATCTGGCAGATCTCGTGAAGAGAATTTAGTCTCCTTGTGCCAAGTAGTTGGCGGGACCAACTGTCAAGTTCCCTCTCCGCCTTCCCCTATTGTTGACTCACATGCGAAGCAAAAGTGAGTCTATGTACTGAGCCGTTTCGTCCGTCCGTCCGTCCGGGCGTCCGTCCGTCCGTCCGGGCGTAAAAAACTTAAACGTTGGATTTTTGACTCACATGCGAAGCAAAAGTGAGTCTATGTACTGAGCCGTGTCGTCCGTCCGTCCGGGCGTCCGTCCGGGCGTCCGTCCGTCCGGGCGTCCGTAAAAAACTTAAACGTTGGATTTTTCTCGGAGACTATTAAGTCTATCAACACCAAATGTGGCATGATGGTGTATGATGACAAGGCCTCAAAAAACATACATAGTGACTTGACCTTGCTTCAAGGTCAAGGTCACAGGAGCCATAAATGTGGTCTCAAAAACAGTCATTTTTCACATTTTCCCAATTTTCTCCCACGTTATTAAGAATGGCGACCTTAGCTACAAGTGGTATATAGGTCAAAGCAAGCCCTATCTTTTGATACCAGTTTGGTTGACCTTGCTTCAAGGTCAAGGTCACAGGAGCTCTTCAAAGTTGGATTGTATACAAATTTTGAAGTGACCTTGACCCTGAACTATGGCAGATAACTGTTTCAAACTTAATAATTATGTGGGGCACATGTTATACTTTCATCATGAGACACATTTGGTCACATATCATCAAGGTCAAGGTCATTTTGACCCTTATGAAATGTGACCAAAATGGGGTAGTGAACCACTAAAAGTGACTATATCTCATGGTAGAAAGTGCCAATAAGCACCATTGTGCTTCCTATGTCTTGAATTAACAGCTTTGTGTTGCATGACCTTGGATGACCTTGACCTTGGGTCAAGGTCACATGTATTTTGGTAGGAAAAATGTGTAAAGCATTTCTTTGTGTATGATGTCATTGGTAGGTTTTGTTGTTTGACCTTGACCTTGAAGGTCACCTGAAGGTCAAGGTCATATAAAGGTCAAGGTCAAGCATGTGAGTCGTATGG